>CM035107.1:69259403-69444403 GCA_020205505.1 Panax japonicus
TATTAGTTTATTCATAAACAAGAATGCTAATTATATAATAAAATTTAAAATTTCAAAAATTTAATTCAATATTAAAACTTAAGAAACTAAACATAAATTTAAGAATTATATTGAATTAAACTAAATATTACAAATGTATCATCATTTATATAATTTAAAATTGGTACTAGTTCAAAAAAGTACAACTGTAATAAAATTGTCCATTTTAACTTGATATTATTCACTTCTTGTTGTTTTGATATGCTACAACATGTATTATGAATATGGTAAAACATTTAAAAAATAAATATATTAAGATCTGGTTTGGATAATTATTAAAATAAAAAAAATCTCTTTGCCTAGACCCTACCTAGGCCCAGGGGGGCTAGCGCCCAGGCGGGGCGCCAAGGGGGCCTAGCGCCCAGGCGGGGCGCCAAGGGGGCCTAGAGCCCAGGCGGACCTAGGCCGGGATTTTTTTAGAACACTGACCACAGTTACAATTTCTTTGCTGAAAAAACAACATTTCTAAACATAATTTTCTATTTATGATTGTAGTTACTGCCCCATAATCCCAACGTTAGAATACGGAGATTACACTTGCTGATAATATTGAACTCATAGAAATAAAACAGTTTTATTAATAATGCTTATAGCTACTCCCCAAAATCGAATGATACAATACAAAGATTAAACTTTAAAACTTCCTCAAATTCTTCAAAATAAATCCAAAATACGCGTGTTTGAAGATTACCTTTCGTCACCAACAACAATTGAGGTTACCCCACCGGCCTCTTCAGCCGCCGCAGCGGCCTCCATCGTCCGGCGAGCCTCGTCGAGTTTCTCCGAAATCTCGGCATCGGTATATCCCTGGTCAGTAAGCTTGTCTTCGAGAACAACAAGCTTGAGTTGGATCTGGCGCTTCCGATCGTGCTCAAGAATCTCCTTGTTGGCCTTCCGGGTCACGCCGGCGATACCCTGACCCGGATCGAAACCTTTCCCTTCGGTGGAAACTTTATTGGTCTTCGATCTCACGAAGAACTTGTTGGTCTGAATATAGCCGTTTGTTCCTGATCCCCTTGCGGTTTGTAGCCCGATTCCGTTGTACATTTTGATGCGGGAATCGGAAAGTGTTTACAGATTGAAATATAAAGGATCCAGATTTTGCTAAGGACTAGAAACCCTAACCCTGAAATCAGGGTTTGGTGATGCTTATTTGCAGCCTATTTGCAAATGATAAAGCGAATTTCAGATTAGATTTTTGGGGGAAAATGGAGAGGGTGATGAATATAAAAGAGAGGAGTTATCTGATTTTGAGAATTTGGATGAGAGAGAGGACTGAAATGGGCTGCTGCAGACTGAAGATTGGGCCTATACCATCCGGCCTAGTGTAGAGTAATATATTGGGTTTAATCCAATTTCTTTCAATCATATTTAGCAACATAAATTTTAGAATTCCATATTTAACTAAAAGGGCGGTTGAATGTTTATAGGGTCAATTACATTTTCTATTATATTTTTAAAAATAATTATAAAAAAAATGTCCTCATAAAATTTTTATGCAACTAATATGCTTTCATATTTATTTACATATTCTAGTGCATTTAGGATTCTTTAATTTAAGGAATTAATATTCAATTAGGATTCTTTAATTTAAGGCTTCTTCTCTCTCCTTATCTATAACAACTGCAACATGCAATCACATTCTGTTTCTGACGTTATCATAAACTATCTCTTTCTCTCTCTTCTGCTAAACTTAAAAAAATGGCAACATCAATAATGGAGTAACCGCCTTCTTCTTCCCCTTCCTCCACCTCCCTTCTCCCGTCCCCGCCCCAGCCCCAGCCCCAGCCCCACACCCTCTTCTTCCCCTTTCTCCGCCTCCCTTCTCCTCCCCTGCCCACGCCCCACCACCTCCCTCCGCCATTCCCCTCCTCCCGCCCCCTTTCTCCTCCTCCCGCCCCCTTTCTCCTCATCCCAACCCCACCCAACCCCCTCCCCTCCCCTCCCATCCCATCCCATCCCATCCCATCCCCTCCCTTCCCCTTCTTCTTCCTCCGCCTCCTCCCGCCCCCTTTCTCCTCCTCCCCCAAATCGATCCAAGGTGGTCGTCGGTGGAGACCCCGCCACTGGCCGCGATGGAGGCCCCTCCACCACCCGTTACTTCCCCTCCACCACCGATCCTCTCTCCAACTCCACCGGTAATCAAACCTTAAAAAGTAATTGTTCCTTTTTAGGGTCCTTGGTATGAAGGTAATATGTTGGTAACCAAATAGGCATACCAAGGTAACCAAACCTTCACAACAAGGTAACCGAACCTTAATATGAAGGTTTCTTTATTATGAAGGTTTGGTTACCTTATTATGAAGGTTTGGTTACATTGGTATAAAGGGTTGGTTACCTTGGTATGAAGGTAACCAATTCAGTTTTATTAAGTTACCAATTTATTTTGAATGTGATGCAGTTTGGTAACCAAACTTCATGCAGTTGGTTACCAAACAGTCATACCAAGGTAACCGAATCTTAATATGAAGGTTTCCTTGTTATCAAGGTTTGGTTACCTTGGTATGAAGGTAACAAATTCTGTTTTATTACGTTACCAATTTATTTTGAATGTGATGCAGTTGGTAAACAAACTTCATGCAGTTGGTTATCAAACCTTCCGATAAGGTAACCAATTCAGTTTTATTTTATTACCAATTTTATTTTGAATGTAATGCAGTTGGTAGCCAAACTTTGTATAAAGGTAACCATTTTAATTTTTGTGGGTAACCAAATCGTCAAAAAAAAAATCAGAATAGCAACTCCGGTGAGATAGCGGTGGTGGTGGCGGAGTCGATCTAGCGGCGGCGGGAGGCGAATCTTTTTTTTTTCTTGGCGTTTTGGACAACGGAGATTCGCGGCGGTGTAGCGGTGGTGTAGCGGAAGAATCAGCGACTTGGCCATTTTCGGATACTTTTTTCTCTCTACAAAGTCACTCTCTATAGTGAGGAAATAAAAACTTTTGATGAATAAAGTTCATGATGTTCCTGGATCAGAATTTGTTTTTGTTGTTAGATTTCAAAATTTTGAATTTGAATTTGAATTATTAACAGTTATTTCTCCTTGATTTTAGGTTTCCTAATTAATATGAATTGTACTATTTTTATAATATGAGTCCTAAGTACACTATTTTGTAATTATTTAGTTGATGCACTTTTCTTGTAAATACTTTTTATTTGTTTTATACTTATGTAAAGGACCCATGTTTATAATGAGGATATTCGGATTGTATTTTAACCTCCTAAAGGGTTGGGTGAGCTTCTTAATAGAGATGTAAGCAGGACTCAAAGTTGAGGGAGGCACAAAAATTTTTATAAACTTATTGTGTATAAAAAAATATAAAATAAAATAAAAGAAATTGTCGCCTGTACTTGTTAATGAAACTGAAAGTGTTGACACCGGAAAAGATTTTGTCTCTTCCTCTTCACCGGAAAAGATTTTGTTTCTTCCTCTTCCTAAGGTGTTTCTTACCCTTTATGTTTTTTATGTGAATTTATTTGATCTGAAGGGTGAGATTTTCAGAAAAAGACCGACATATAATGTCGACGATTTGAAAAGATTTGATTTTTTATTGGTTCGAATTAGACAAAATTGCCAGTTAGTATGAGTTAAATGGTTGTACCAACTCAACTGAGTTTTGCAATGTACCTAATTATTGGACTATGTTTAATTGGTCTTGAAAACCGAGATTTCATAGAGTTCAGGGGCTTGATTAAGCGAAAGAAGGTGTTAGGCACCCCCCCGACTTCCGTGAAACACGGTTACTGCGTTTTTTGATTCCTTAATTTGTGTGTGTGTGTGCGCGCGCGCATTACAGTTAATTGGCCCTAAGTGTTTTGTTTGAAAGTAGTGTTATGCCTCTTTTGCACCTATATACAAAGAGTTTGACTTATTGAAAGGTTCAATTTGAAGCAAAATATACAGAAATGATGTTTTGAAAACAAGTTTTCAAACCCTTATGCTCACATGGTAATTGAGGCCTTTGAAACTTCCATTTTTATCCCATATTCGGCTTATCCTGATTTTATTCTCGAGATGCGAAGAATCTTCAACAAAATAATATACATATAAGTGTCAGGTTCCTTATAGGCATAAAAGTCATCGAAGTATACTCGAGCACCACACATAAGATTTTCACTATTACGGGGACCTTAAATCCGAATAACCGTTTTAAGGTCTTATATATATTTACAATTACAATTTTTGCAAGCTAGTTGTACAACTAAAAATGGTCCATCATGGGAATCAGATCTAGATTCATGGATTGAACTGTAGATCCCGTGATCCCTAGGCTCACAAAATATTATTTAAAAGCTTGCACGATTAAAATAAAAAGCATATTTAACTCTAGACGTCGCAAAATAAGAGATTCATCAGTTAAATCATTGTATGCAAGTAGCCAAAGCTTCCAGCTTCCTCTAGATACAGATATAGGGCAGCGTGGTTACTAGATATTTACAAACTAGAAAGAAAAGTAGATTTAAATAAATCTTATCCATTCTAGATCAACGGTTCTAGTTTCGCAACTTTTAAACATATTAAAAAGCTAGATCTGACTAGATTTAGATAAATCTAGTCTGTAAACTTTAAATATTACAGATTTACATCAAATTAACGGTTAGAACTGATATTTAATCACAATGGTTAACTATATATATATATATATACACACAAAATAAAAATATTTTTGAACATACTTAATTTTCCGCTCAAACCATATTAAAAGATCCTGACCATCAAAACTTTGGGATAAATCTAACCCTTCAAAAAACTTTGGGATATATTAGACAATACTGGGCTACTGGCGAAGGAGTGGGGTCAGGGGTCAGATCCTTAAATTCAATTGACTAAAGTGAATGGAAACTGAGTTTGACATAAGGTAATAACTCTCTCTCTCTCTCATGCTGACATGCTGGGCTGGGTAAAATACTACCATCTTAATATAAAAAATATTATATGAAAATGAATATTTTTATAAATATAAGGGATAATTTCACAATACGTTTCTCATATTAATAATAAATAGATATCACATTAATATAAAAAAAATGAAAATATCACATTTTACTTATAAAAAAATTAATTTTTTATTATAGATACTTTCATATAATAATGACAATTTTTTAACTTTCTAATACAAATCATCGGGACTGTCTAAAATTTGGGATAAATCTCATCCGACATAGTACTGGAGGCACGAGACTATTGCTAGGTATATAAGTATTATCACAAGAAAAAGTAAAAGATCGATATTCAACCGGTGAATATATTATTCACATATAGGTATATAAGCAAGAAAAAAATGAAAACTTGAAGAAATCTTACTGCCTTGCACGAGAAGGGCTATAGAACGGCTTTTAGCGCCCTTGGACTCGATCTTCACCGGTTAAAACTTAATATGTTGTGATAGATATGTATATGAAAGCTTAGAAGTGAGATTTACAGGTTTAAAATCAAGATTCAACGGATTTCTGGCAAAATCTCTCTCCTTTTTCTCTCTTTCTCTTTTTTTTTTCTTTTTCTTATTCTTTCTTTTTCTTCTTTTTTAACAAGCTACTGGTGGCTTGTATATAAAGCCCCGGGCTTCCACAGGTAGACCTAAGGAAGGGCCCAGTGGGTCCCACCTGGTGGGCCTCGTTGTCTCGAAGTACGTGCACTCTGATCAACGCGCAGTTTACTTGAACCTTCATAACTTGCAATCCGGGAATCCGATGGAGGCGTGTCATTCCTTTTCGGAAAGCTCTTTCCAAGAGCTACGTCATGACATGGGATTTGACCTTTTCTGAATCTGGAAAGATGGGTCCATGATCGAATCTTCAAGTCTTCACAGTCAGTCCGTTGAGCTGTCTAGTGCAGTTTTCACTCGGGAATGTTGCAATGGCTCTTTGTAACCCTTTTTGCAACTGTACTAGGGTTGTTGACGTTGACTTGTCAAAATAACGGTTTTCCCCTCCTGGGGTTGTCTCTAGGGTTGACTGGGCTTTTGTCTGTCCTTCGGGGTTGTCCCCGAGGTTTGATCACAACTGATTTTATTTTTCCTCAGGGTTGTCTCCAAGGATTGATTTGATGCTTCAGGGTTATCTTCGAAGGTTGATTTGATATCCTGGGCTGTCTTCAGGGGTTAGATTTACTAATTTCCCGGTGTTGTTGCCGGGGTTCTGGCTTTATGATTTCCATGTGCTGTTGTCGGGGTCTGGTTTGATGATTTTGAATTCCAGGGTTATCTCTGGAAGATAAAAGATGATTTTTCCCTCCTGCATGGTTAGTAACAGGAATGCAAAATTTCGAGTGTCTACAAATGTCCCTCTTTATCATGTATATGCAATGTAGTGGAATGAACATGAAAAAGATTACTAGACACTTGAAATATGACAAGATTAAATGATGTTATGCAATGTAGCATGATATGATGTTATAGATGCTGAATATTTTTGTTTGGAGTCACTTCTAATGGTATTTTATCATTGACTACTCTCGTCATTTCTGCTAGGGATGGAGTTGTCAATGACGGTTTTCATCGAATTATCTTGATGCCTACTCGAATGGTAGTTTACAGAGGCTTTCATCACCGAACTTTCTCGATGTTACGTTGGGTTGAAGCCAACAGTTTAAAATATCCATCAATGCTATCGAGGCAGATTTGACGAAATGTCATAGAGATGTTTTCAAGATCCCTGCTAGGGAGATTTTCTTATGGTTGATACCACTAGACCTTTCCGAATTCAACGTCGCGGTTGTCACCAACGTTATTTATCTTCATATACGCTTTCTGAATTCACCTCCGCTGAGGCTATTGGCCTCATTAGAGATTCTCAATGTTTATTCTGATGATAGTTTACACCGATTTACATCATCGGATCCTTCCCGACGCTATGATGGGGGTGTCACCAAAGATTTGGATTTTTATCTGGTTGAATGTTATTGTTTTTATCGGGGATAGAGATCACAATGATAACATCCTCTTAATGCCTACTTGAATAATAATTTACAAGGTTGACCATCACGGAACTGATTTGATACCTACTCGAACGGTAGTTTTCAGGGTTTGACCATCACCGAACCTCATCGATGCCTACTTGAATGGTAGTTTACAATGGTTGATCATTACTGACCTGATTTGATACCTACTCAAACGATAGTTTGCAGAGTTGACCATCATTGAACTTCTTCAATGACTACTCGAACGGTAGTTTACAACGGTCATAACTGAACTGATTTGATACCTACTTGAACAGTAGTTTGCAGAGTTGACCATCATCGAACTTCCTCGATGCCTACTCGAATAATAGTTTACAACGGTCAATCATCACCGATCCTTCTCGATGTCTTAGTTGGAGATTCCTTTTATAACAGATTCCATCATCAGTCCTTCTCGATGGAGATAGCTTTAAATAATTGACAATGTCACGCTTTCATTATGCTTTATTGAATCTAATTTTCAATGGGCTCTAATGTTGACATTCCCGAGGCTTCATTGGGATTGACACCAATGACTTACATGAAGATTTTCATTTGTCAGAGATTGACTTTACGTTTTCACGTTTCAGGCCCCTTCCGCTTAATCGTGTAGAACCTTTTTTCCTAATTTGACTTTTTAGCTTTCGGGAGACCTGTTGGACCTCAAATCAAACGAAGATAGAAAGGGTGGGACCCACCCTAAACTACTGTAGGTAGACCTATAGATTTTGAAGGTATACCCGCGAAAGGCTACGGGTGGTTTTATACCCCCTAGGCCTTTCACCAGTTATTTTTAGTTTGAACTTTCCATAGAAATCCGAACCTTCCACCTCAGATATACTCATTTCAGGTTGTTTTTTTCTAAATCAGTCACCGTACAAACGTTCTGAACACTTCAGGCAGCGTTTACATCCATTTCTTTCAAGTTTTGACTGTTAAAACGTTATATTTCATGGTTAGTAAGTTTAAACACAATATAGCAAATATATATGTCTAGATGACTTGCTAAAAATGAACGAGCCTAGTAAATTTTTGTATTTTACCATGATGAACATTTTGAGGTGAAATTTTTTAATTTCTAAGACAGTCATTTTACACCATTTTTTGCTACTTTCTTTATCCTATTTGAGGACAAATGAGCATGGATTTTCAAAATAAAGTACACATGGTAATTTGGATGCCATGGTGAGTTTAATTTTAATGTTTTTCATACATATGAAATGCTCATGATCTTGGGTTGGAGTGTTACTGAATGGCCACCTAATCATGCCTATGTGCATACGGATAGTTCGTTTTATAAAGGAGACTATTGCAAAAAAAAAAATCAAGAGTTTGGGCATTTGATATGCATGGAATTTTAACTCTACTGGGGAAACGTTTTAAACTAACACATGTTTTCACATAGGATATGCATGATGTGATTTTTAATTTTCTAGGATTCTAATGTCCTAAGGTCTTGCACTTACTCAATTAATTCGCAAGTAAATCATAAATCACTCTTTCTGAGGCGATTTGGAGATTTTTGTTTCCAGATATAGATTCTGACCAACCCATCAACTCTATCCCCCGTACAGTTTCTTCAGGGGTTAGGAGGGCAGCTTCAACTATTTTTTTTCCCAGACCAACGTGACAAGTGCGTCGGTTGGCCGAGTCTGTTATCCATCACATTAGAATTGAGAGGGCGGATGCTATTGATGAGGAGGACCCTATTGCAGATACAACGTTTTCTTCTCCCACACCGCACTGGGACCTTCCCGGTATACATGTGCCTATCCCCGATCTTTTGGGTGACTTGGGACGTCATCCATCGATCCATCTTCATGCCAATGAGGTAATGTAAGCTTTCAATTTTTCTTTTATTTCTCTTCCCATTTTTGACATTGGTCAGTCCTTGATTTGCAATGCAGATTCCCTGCTTTACTCAGCCGAGGGGGAACTAGTTTATTACTCATTCCATTTACCGGAACTTGCATCCCGAGTACCGGACCATTATATATTCATGGAGACTCAAGGCTTTCTTTTCCATCACACCACGACTTATCCGAGCGGTGGTTTCATCAGACTCAGTCCCTCCACTTGCTAAATTGTGAGGTGATGATGATTCTGATGGATTGGCAGTTCATTTTCGGCTTGAAGTTTACAGGTGAGATGGTGTCATTGTCGACAAATATTTCCCCTGCTGTTGTTAGATCTTTGTTGGGGATCCCCCCTTTGGCCCTCAACGGTCGGGTCGTCTGTTCTGGTCCATTAAGCATTGATGCTTCCAGTGGGGAATTATCAGAGCACCCTCCCGAGGATCAGGCAGCGAGAGATCACATTCTTTGTCGTCATTTTCTGACGATCATGAAGGAATGCTTCATTATAGATAACTCATCGATTGTCTCATTTTCCCATATTGGTGCTCTCCGAGGTGTAGATCACATCGAATATTTTGATTGTGGCTCTTTCACATTTGCATATTTCCTCCGAGGGATGCGCCTACGTTATGAAGGCGTTACAGAGGCTTGGTTAGGCTTCTACCCCTTTATGTTGGTAAGTACTGACAATTGATCTTCCATTCCCCACCTTCGGGTATTTTTGATAGATAGATTGACATACTTGGTTTCTGCATGTTTCAGTTTTGGGCTTATGAGAGGCTTCATTGCCTTCGGCCAGATACCATTTTGGGCTTGGAGGTATATCTGTGGGACAGCGTTGACATCACTCTACTTTGGCAGAGGTCCCCGTAGCGGATGGTTTTACCCATAGTCGCTTACAGCTGGAGCTATTGACTGCAGATGTCATTGAAAGTAGTATGCACACAAGCCAACCATGTTTGATGATAAAGCATATACTTTATAACAACCTTATTCATTTATTAATAAAAAGTATTAATTTATTAAAGGCTTTTAATAATCTACATGATGTTGCTTTATAATATGTGATAACCCCATAATTTTAAGCAATACTTTTAGAATAATGATGATGATCATTCTAATGAGATCTAAATTCTTAGAAAGCTTAAAACTAAAATAGTTCCCAATCGTTGGATTACTAAATTGGGGATTAGTGAATCTGGTTAGATTGGTACATACGTTGCTTACTCATTAAATGAGGATGATTGATCTCATGATCATTTATGTGGAGACACTAAAGTAAGTATGTAGGTGCTTATTGGATAATAAGTTGACCCTTAGAGTATATCAAAGGGTATGATTGGGTATAATAAGTCGTACATAGAGATAATGTATGATCAATAAAGAATCTACCACTTCTAGTAAAAGAAGAGAAATGTCATATGTGATTCGATAAATGACAACCCAGTATTCCTTGACCAAGGCAGAATGAAATTAGAAAGAAGTTTCTAATTTGCATTATTTAGAGTTGTGAATTTAAGAGTCGAAATACATATAATTAAATAAAATAATATTTGACAGTAATTCCATGTCTTATATTTAATTGGGACATTGTATGGTGGAAGGATTGAATTGTACGATAACTATTTACTCAAAGATTCTTTTATGATTAATGTTGAAATCTATATTATCTGGAAAGTCGTTGATTACTAGGGAGGCTTATCTTTATTGTAGAATAAATATTATTTATTTAAATAAATTAATATTTTAATTTATTTATTTAAATAAGATTAGAATTATTCTAATTGATTTATTCACAATCAGTTTAATATGCAGAACCTAAAGGGTTACACCATAAAAGGAAGAATAATTATTTAAGAAGTTAATGGCATAATCGTAATAATAAGTTAAATATATTTAATTTAATCTATGGTGATAGAATAAATTAAATAGCTTAATATTTATTATTTAATATTTTAGAAATATTAAATATAAATTAATATGAGGAGTCTTATTATTATTATTACTATTATTATTATTTAATTCCTAAAGGAATTTAAGAATTAATTAATAAAAGTATTCTCATATATTCCTAATAAGATTAGGAGGTTAAATTAATTAAAAGAGTTTAATTAATTATTCCTAATAAAATTAGGGAGCTTAATTAATTAAAGGAGTTTAATTAATTAAAATAAAATAAAATCCTTAATTGTTAAGGAAGGTTACCCACATCTATTCGTCTTATTATGAGTGACTGTTTTTGACTTTTTCATAACAGACGTAATTCCAATAGTTGGAAGAGTACACCCTTTTCTATGATAGATAGAAAAACTAGGGTTTTGCCAAATACCCATCTTCTTGAATCTTTTTTCTTCCTTGGTAGATCACCTCTAGAGGCCAAACACTTGGGTGACTAACGTTGATCAAAGGAAGGAACCAAGCCCGGTGGATTCAAGTTGAATGTGAAAAGATTTGGAGGTAAACTTGTACCTGAGGAAGCTTGAATCTTCAAGGGTATGATTCTTGTTCTTTATCTTTTCGTTTAATTAATAATTGTGCATAAAAGATGATCCGGGTATATGGTTTGTAAAATTTTAAAACTCTATTTTATCACGTTTCTGCTTATTTTGTGCAATTTAATTGCGTTCATGAATATTACAAACATAACAGTCATCACCTGGGTTCCTTACACCCCCGATTAGCTGGCAGTTGGCTTTGAGGATGGTTTCCTGATAGGGTTGGAGTATGCTTTATCTACTCATCGGATTCCCTTCTTAACCGAAGGAGGATGGGAGCTCTATTAGGGAAAACGAGCGATCAGGTGCATTACAGGGCAAATTCAGATTCCCTACTTTCCTCCCGCTCGGCGAGATTGTCTTTAACTCCCCCAAAATAGGCCCACACAACCCATTTTGAGTCGCCAAAGACATGATACATAATTCAAATACAAACTTCATTTATACAACTATTAATTATCGTGTAAAATACGATAAAACATGAACTGTGAGTTTCATTACAAATATTATCTCGTAGACAATATCAAACTCAAATAAATTCCTCGTTACAATTATTGTCATACTATTTTACAAACTAGTGAGAACTATTATAATAACCATCTTGGACCATTACTCCACTCCCCGACTAGTCTCAGCTACATTCTCACCTCTTGAGAAGAACAATGGAACCAAAAGGAAAATTATGAGCTCAACTAGCCTAGTAAAGAATATTATGACTAAGATAATGTAGAAAAAATTATCTTTCGTCCTCAACAAGGAAAAATCTGATAGAATATAATAAACAACAAGTTTTAGATCAACACCTGCAGCAGAAATAACAATCCATTAGAAGAGTAAAGTAGAGTATGATGTCTACTATCTTCTATAATTTAAAAGTCCATCATCAATATTCTATCACTGTAACACCAATCAATAAATGTTTCAAATCAACAAATTATACATGCATTACGGGCTAAGGATAATCATTTTTATCACCAGTGGTCATGATCATGCCAAACACATGTCCATATATGCACTACGGGCCAAAGAGGACTTTCACCACAACCTTTATCTGTAACATTACAGGTCATGATTATATCAATACACAATTCATGGTCATAATCATACCAATCAACAGTTCATCTATACACTACGGGCCAAAGATAACTTTCAGCATAATATAAGCATGATGATGATGACAGTGATATAAAGAATCAATCAAGTGAGATCAAGGATAAATATTAGAGATTTATAATTCAATTTATCAAGAGTTCAAGAATGTCCAAATTGTCAACATGTTCACCAATTGTAGAGTAAAATTCAAGAATGATATTCATGTATCAAAAATAATTTGGACAGAAAGAAACCAATTTTGTCATGAATAGTACCCCGTCCGAGTGAATAATACCCTGAATGAATAGTACTCCGAGTGAATAGTACTTTGTAAATAGTACTTCATGAATAGTAACCCGAATAAAAATATTAAAATTTCAATAAGACAGTCCAGACCAATATTCTAATGAAATGATATTAGATGAAGCACAAAACTCAAGGAATTTCTAATCATTTTAGGAATTATAGAAGCAATACTTATCATAGTAAGTTTAGAATTAGGAATATGAAATGAAATAATATCACTTACATAATATGGATTATAAAATAATATACGAAACTATAAATGGATTTTCACCCGTCATGCGGTAATCCGCATAGACAGATCATTTCTACAACTAAATAAAGAATGAATGCGAAGGGTTATTCATCAAGCATATGGTAATCCGCGTAGATATGTTATTTCCACAAATTAATAATTAAAGAATAAATACAAAATGTTATTCACCAAGCATATGGAAATCCGCATAGATAAGTTATTCCCACATATTAATAAGGAATGGAATGACAACCCTTATGAGTATGAAGAAAATTCCATCCTTTACGAATACGAAATAAATAATACCCCTTACCTTAGTAGGAGATTAGATACTGCAATAGTGTAGTAACAGAATACTCTTCTTCTTTTTCTCTGATTCTCTCTCTATAGTTTTCTCTTGTGATTCTTAGTGAATTGGTGAGAATGAGGGAAGAATGAGATTCTATTTATAGAAAAATTCTAGCTTAGCCCTTGCAATGTGAAGAGGCAAGTGGCTTGATGCCTGGTAATGTGAAAAGAAAAGTGGTTTGACGCCTGTAATGTGAAAAAGCAAGTGGTTTGACGCATGTAATGTGAAATGGCAAGTGGTTTGACGTCTGATAAAGGCAAGTACTATTGGCGAAAGTGACTCTTAGATGATGACCTATGGGTCCCATAGAATAAACCAAACTTACAACAAACGTTTCATGACAAACCTCTTATTTATATCAAAAATTGAATAAATATTTACCACAAATCACTTTATCAACACATTTTTAATCTTTCAACAATTCTTCATCAATAATATTATAACTCACAATATTGATAACCAGATCATTCCCAGGAAAGAGGGGACTTTCCGATAAGGATCATTTCTCTTTATTGGTGCGCAATTAAATAACCTAACCTCTTTCCTCGACAGAACTTTCTAGACATTGTCAATATAATACAAATAATAATATGAATAATTGTGTCATCTTAATTATTAATTTAATAATATAAAATATTGTGCAGATGATACTATGACAATAATTGAATTAATAATATGAGATACTATGCAGTAACTACTCTAGCAATTATTGAATGAAACTGAGTGACTTCTTACGTAAGCCATCAATAATCAGAGATATTGTGCAATACTGTTTGCTACTGTACAACAACGCGTATTACTGTACTTTTATCATCGGGTATTTCAATAGTTTTAACGGTAAAAGTTTTGTCATTATTCTATGAAAAGGTTATTTTTGTCACTTTCTATATCCGACAGTTATTCCGTTGTGGGGTCCACCAATGGTTACAATGTCGTACGAATATTCTCCGATAAAAAGAATATTCCCCGACCAAATGAGTATTTTATGACAACTTGCTTACTTTGTAAAATTTTCACATATCACCCATAACTATAACATTATATCAAATCAACACCTTATTATTCAAAATAATATTTAGAGAAAATTAAATCTTTATTTATAAAAAGTTGGGGTCTTACATTGGCCTTTATCTCTGCCTGTTATAAACATTCCCTTGATGGGTTTGAATGGTTTCACCTTGTCAGATGGACTCTACACATCAGAAAATTTTAGTTTATGGTGGATTCCCTGCACCATAGGGGTGATAAGTAGGTTTTATACCTACTTATTGGCTATCAACTTGCTAGAATTATGCTTAAACTTAAGTATTTTTAGTTTGGTTTGATTATTTTTTATGTTGTTTTGTAGGTTGCATCAAGGAAACTCCAATGGCATGGCATGGTGAACTTGTGCTAAAAGGAAGAATGTTGCTGAGCAAGAGCATAAGAAAAGGGCATCGGAGAGGTCAAATGAAGAATGTTGAAGGCGAGGGATAGATGAGGAAGGCAAGTGAAGAAAGAAGAAGAAGGAAGCAACATAAGTGTAGCAACAGAAGGCATCAAGCAGTAGCCACGCGGTCGCGCCCATATAACATAGGAACCCGGCGCGCCCACGCTAGAAGAATCTCAGAAGCAGGCACGACGCGCCCGTGCCCAATTCCTACTACACGCCCGCGCGGCCGCGCCAGTTAAGGAGATTTAAAATGCTGACTTTTCATTTTATACTGCTGTAGCATATTTACCACAAGAAGGGTGTATTTGTTTGTTACGAGAGACGAATTTTATCAGTTATATTTTGCTATTTTAGGTTTTGATAGAGCTAGAGAGATTCCATAGCAATACTCTACTATTTTGTTTCTCTCTCTAGATCTAGTAGCTTGTTAATATTGAGTATCACTTTGATTTTGATTAAGGATTTGAACTAAGTTGGAAGCACATTGTGGAACAGGGTTTATTCAAATTTGCCATCTCTTTTCTCTTTAATATCTTTGTTCCCTTTGTTTCTTTTCATGCTTGACTTAAATCCCATAATGGTTGTTGATTCAGAGATGAACTAACCATCATTATTGGATTTTAATGAAGTTTTTTGTGTAGTTCAGATTTGTATGCCTTATTTTGATGCTTGTATGGTTATAGTTTGATTGCCAAACTTGGTTGTGCTTAATGTTTGGAAGATTGATCACCATCTACCCTAATAACTTGTATGGAATTGAAAAAGGAAATATAAGTTCAGGTTTGACCATGTTAGTATATGTTAATGAGATTTACATATGTTAGATTTTGTGATTTGTAACCCGGATAGACATATACCGGTTTGCCATATGTAGTCGTTGAGAGAGCTTGCACTTAAATTGATATTGCTTGTAATTCACATAGACATATAATGGGTTAGGTAATATTGATGCTCATATAAATTCTATCTCTTTTGTGGATTTTGTGTGATTCGGACATGGTTTATTAAAAAATAGTCATGTTTCATTTTCGTGCTCTCGACTAACAGTCGATAGTAATCAATCGAGTTTAACAAGAGGCATGCATTCTGGATAAAGCATTAAATGATATTAGGATCCCATATCTTTCCACTTTGAATCTCTTAGTTTATTAATTAGTAATTTTGTGTTGATAATTATTCTAGATTTTAATTTACCTGTTAATTGATCTTTTAAACAACCAGAAATAGCTATAAGGTTGTCGTATGCTAGTTTAGAAATATTCACCTTTCTCCATGGGAACAATACTTCACGTACTCTATATTACTTGTTGACCGTGTATAGTTGCACGTGTTAGTGTCTGTTTTGTAATTAACCCGAAACAAGCCAACAAGGGGCTCAGACCCACGCAGTTCGTGGCGGACCTAGTACCTGGATCCGTTATGATGACAAATTGGATTGTCTGCTTTCAAGAGCCTGTCCATCTGGACCAGATATCAGATTTATCTTACCGGTTGGACAGGGCACACCTTTTCATTCGCCATTTAGGCAGAGATCCTTCAGAGGTGGAAACTTTTGATTCCTCCGACTAAGGTGTTGGTACATCCAGCGGCCCACACACTACTAATTTTACTGTAGCAGATCCTCCCCTGTACCACCCAAATATCCCCTTTAGCAGAGATACAGTGGCTCAAGAGGAGATGGATCGTGTTGATCGCCTAGGGGATATATATATCCATGAATTCTTTCGATAGGCTTTTGTTAGACATAGGGTTGATGTGCCCCACTTCCCTGTACTTTTATTTTTTTTAGAACAGAGATGATGTATTTATGATGTATGCAGTTTTACACTCTATCATGCTTTTACTTCCTGCACTCATTATATTGTCGTTTATCATGATGCACGCATTATATTATGTATTTTTATTTTACGATTTAGAATTGACCCATGTATAGTCTTATGATACGATTCTACAAATGTCTTCCTCATCAGTAAAACATATTGATCCACTTCCTGCCAGCCGTATAGCTATGGATTTGCGGTCTTGATTTGATAGTCTTCCAGAGTCAGATCGCATATTGGCAAGTGGCATGTTGGGCCACTCTATGTCTTTGTTGATCTTCAGAGTCCCCGATAATTTTGTAGATGGCATGTTATCTCATTGGATCCCCACTAGACAGGTTTTTCGCTTTGGTTCTAATGAATTGACTCCTACCTTAGAGGAGTATTTCTTCATCACCAGATTATTTTTATATGTTCTGTGTGCTCTGACAACAATCGGTTAGATCCGCCGCTAGTTCATGGACATGACAGGTATACGATGACCCGTATTTTTAGCTGAGGTCACCTCAGGTCACATTATATCCATGGAGTTCCTGATTGACCGCTTTGGATCTTTGGATAGCTTTTCAAATTATCAAGGGGACTTCTTGATATCCGAGGATGAGTGAAGGTTAGACAGGGTGGACACTTTACTAATGTGTTTTGTGGCCTTTTTATATATGCCACTTTACCTGGACCATTTGGACATTGCCTTAGTCACTGCAGTTAGAGCTTTACGAGACGGTTGCACCATTTTTCCCATGATTCTTGCAAAAACTTTCATTTCAGCTACCTACAGCCATACTCATGATGATGGATATTTCCAAGGCAGTGTGATTTTACTGTATGTATGATTTATGACACATCTTTGGCTGATAGGCACTATGAGATGCCTTGGATATTGTTTTGGGGATGATAAAGCGATGTCCTTTTCTTTTCGCCCTACAGAGTGTATAGATGCAGCCTCGTGGCTGACTTTCCTGGATGCTATTGAGGAACCTTTCTCTATTTTGCTTTATTCAGGATTCTGCTCCCCATTGAGGATCATCACACATACTACTGGTATAGATTTCCTTCCATTGGTGGGTTTGAGAGTTGTGACTACCTATCATCCACTAGCTATCCAGGGACAGTTTGAGCAGTTTTAGGATTTTCATCCCTCTAAGAACGCTTTGAATTACCGTTTAACCGCTTCGTCCATGTCTCTTGATGATTTGGAGCGGGTTTATGATTTATGGACTCTCAGGGAGTCATCTGAGTTTGATGAGAGTCATTACGACTGTTCAACGGAGTACACTGCTTGGTTGGAGGTAGATATAGCGGTGACCCATGTTGTTCACCTAGAGCTGCTTTTTGATTCAGATGGTGAGGAGCCAATGGAGGATTTACCTTCCCCTTCAGAGGATGACCTATTTGAGGCTTTGGCGGTAGCTATAGGCATGTTTAATCCTAGCTTTATTTCTGTTTCTATCCCTTTATTACCTAGAGAGGTACTAGAGCAGCGAGTACAACTTTTGACTTTCGAGTGAGACCAGACTAGGTAACTGTTGTTGAGGGTCTCATCTAGTAGAGATGCTTCTTATTTGGAGAGGGACGAGGTCCAGGTGGCCAGGGATACTGCTGTGACTGATCACGCCGCTCTCAGATCTTATACAAAGGACGTCGTTGCATCGACGAGTGCATTTATGGATGATCATGGTAGTACTTTACGTACGACAGTGGAGCTTATGACTCACCTTGAGACTGATGATCAGGAGATTAGAGATTCCCCTTCATCCTTAGAGAGTGATGTTATGTTTGATTTGTTGTCCTGCTTGACTGGGGGCTTATAGAGTAGCTTTCATTTTCTTGCATAGACTAGGTTAGCCACTTTTGTTATGTATAGGTCATTTTGTATATATCAAACAACACATATAACAAGGAAATATATTTTATCTCACTTCCCTTTTGGATATGTTTTGACTTTGTTTGATGATTGCCATATTTCTTCATGACTTGCCATCTTGATGTGTCCCGAACTTCTCTTTGATGGATTGACCTTGAGATGTCATAGGGTCTCTCAGAATGGGTCATTGAACTTTTGGCTTTTCTGGTGTACCAGCATTCATGTTTTACTTTTGGTGTCTTGGGACTGGTCTTTTGATATTGTTGAGGTTTTGGCAAAATTTTTGACTTTCTTTTGAGGGTTCGACCACACCATAGATGGTTGCCTACGTACTCCCCTTGAGGGAGGTAGATCAGGTCTTACGTAGTTCATGTTTAGCTTGAATGGTTTGAAGTTGGTACTCTGTGCAGGGAGAGAAATATTCTGGGAATTTGAAAGGTGTTTGGTTCGAAGGGTTTTTAGAATTTTTGGTTTTGATTTGAAGAATTTTCTAGAATTTTTTTTTGTTTGACCGCACCATGGATGGCTACATACGTACTCCAGCAGCCGAGAGATCAGGTCATTTGTAGTTCGGCTACTTTCGTCTCATACATTATTATGTTATCCTTAAAAAGAATCAAAAAATTCACGCGTTATTATATTCAAATCTAATCTAAGCTAAGATTTTCTCTTTCAATTCCATCAAAGATATCATGTTAATTGTTGGTCAAACAATTATTTAGTTAAACACAAAATATAATAATCAACTCAATATGATCAACAAGGAGAAATAATGGTAATTAAATTATTGAATTGCAAATGGTTCCATTGTACCCCTAATTGGAAATTAGTTCATCATCATAATAAAAACTAGAAGATTAAAATTAAATAGCATCTCAAGTACAAATAATGAAATTAAGGGGATAAGAAAAATTCTGTCGAGGGTGTCCAATCTTTAAGCTTTAATCTCCGTCTTGTGTGTTCTCTAATAAAATCTCCAGGTTCCAATAGAAGCTGCTCTCAATGTATTGTAGTCAAAAAGTCTCCTTAACTAAACCAAAATATAATATTTATAATCCCTAAAAAAACCCTAGTACATAAGGTAAATAGAACTCCTCTTATGAATCAACTTTGGACAAAAAGGAAATAAAATATGTTGAAAATCTTCGTCCGGCGTTCCCCGTGCCAGTTGCCTTGATCAAACGGCGATGTGACGCCCCCAAAATAGGTATACACAACCCATTTTGAGTCGCCAGATACACGGTACAAAATTCAAATACAAACTTTATTTATACAAATGTTGAACTGTCGTGCAAAATACGATAACACATAAGCTGTGAGTTTCAATAGAAATAACAGTACTCACACTCCAAACCGATGATACTTTATATAAAGGTATAGTCGATAACTATTTTAGAAATTAAAATCTTTAGAAAATGCTCAAGGAATCCTTCATACATGGAAGGCCATGCATCTAATTTATAATATATATCATATGACTTGAGCATTACCCTTGGTTGACCCAATAGACCCCAAAGAAGAACGAGATCTATCTTGCTCATTCTAGTGGTGGGTATCTTCTTGCCATATAATTATCTAATTTATCTCAAACCGATAATTATATTCCAACCATACTCCAAGATTATATAAATAATGCTCATAGGTATAGTCAGCAAGTGGATGTGCACAACTATATCTTACGATAACATGAGTTTTTATGTGGTCAGACATCATGTATGATAATGGAAACACACCCTTTTAAGCTCTTAGAACATTTCTGTCATCCTCATTCTAATGGGGTGCATTTTTGACTCTTCCAAAGTTGGGTTCTCATCACCCTAATGTTTCTCATCAAAATAAATTATTAAGTGACGTATAAAATACGACACGCCCATCTTAGTTCCTCAATACAATTATATATTGCATGTCATGCAGGTTTATAATGTATTGAGAAACTTCCACAGTCTCAGACCATCACACTATTCCCCTGTTATCCCCGCTCGACCCAACTACACTCTTAATACCTAAAACGAATTGTGAAGCAAAAGGGTGAGCACAAATAGCCCAGTAAAGAATATTATGACTAAGATAATTAATTTATCAATAGCTTTCATCAGTGCTAAATCAGATATTTAGAACATATTGTAGATAATAAAAGTTTTCAACCATAATTACAGTGGAATCAATAATCCATTAGAAGAGTCAAGAAGAACATAATGTCTACTATCTCCTCCAAATTAAAACTCCATCCTTAATATTTCATTCCAGTAATATTCATCAATAGTTTTTTGTTGTACCTAAGACAAAGAGAACTCTCATCACCTGTCTTCACCTGAACCACCAAAGATTATAGTTAAATTCACAATTCATATTTATAATTAGGTAAATCAACAGTCCATCTTTGCACTACGAGTCAAAGACATACAACTGTAAAACCAATAATCAACAGTCCATCTTTGCACGTAAGCCAAAGATATACAACTGTAAAACCAATAATCAACAGTCCATCTTTGCACGTAAGCCAACGATATACAACTATAAAACCAATAATCAACAGTCCATCTTTGCACTTAAGCCAAAGATATACAACTGTAAAACCAATAATCAACAGTTCATCTTTGCACATAAGCCAAAGAGGATTTTTACCACATCATTTGTCTGTAATAAATAATCCACATCACTGAATTATCCATGCACTATGGGCCAAAGATATTTGTTAGTATCACATCCACGAATTATCATGCACTACGGGCCAAGGATATTCGTTAGTATCACATCCACGAATTATACATGCACTACGGGCCAAGGATATTTGTTAGTATCACCAGTGGTCATAATCATACCAAACAAATGTCCATCAATGCACTACGGGCCAATGAGGACTTTTACCACATCATTTGTAACATTACAGGTCATGATTATACCGATACATAATTCATGGTCATAATCATACCAATCAACTGTCTATCAATGAACTACAGGCCAATGAGGATTTTTACCACATCATTTATAACATTATAGGTCATGATTATATCGATACATAATTCATGGTCATAATCATTCCAATCAACAGTCTATCTATGCACTACGGGCCAAAGATAGCTTTCATTACAATATAAGCATCAGGATGATGACAATGATATAAGAATTCAATTAAATGAGAGCAAGGATAAATTTTAAATATTTATAATTCAATTTATCCAGAGTTCAAGAATGTCCAAATTTTCAACATGATAACTACTTTGTGTAGTAAAATTCAAGAATAATATTCATGTATCAAAAATAATTTGGACAGAAAAGAAATTAATTTTTTTATCGTGAATAATACCCCGGGTGAATAGTACCCTGAGTGAATAGTACCCCGTGAATATTACTTCGTGAATAGTATCCCATGAATAGTATTTCATGAATAGTACTTCGTGAATAGTACCGTATGTATGAATAGTACCGTATGTATGAATAGTGCAGTATGTATGAATAGTACCCACGAATAGTTCTTCGGCATGCAAAGATTAAAATTTTACACGAATGCCCAGAAAAATATTTCAGTGGAACGATACTAGATGAAGCGCAAATTTCAAGGATATTCTATTAATTTCAAGGAGTATAGAAGCAATACTTATCAAAATAAGTATAGAATTAGGAATATGAAATGAAATAATATTACTTACATACTACAGAGTATGGAAGAAAATATTATTTCTTACGAATATTGAATGAAAATAATATCCCTTACAACTGTTGAACGAAAATAATATTCTTTACGAATATTGAACAAAGATAATATTCTTTATGAATATTGAACGAAAAATAATATTTCTTACGAATATTGAACGAAAATAAAATTCCTTACGAATACGAAAAATAATATCGTAAGCGAATATGAAATAAATAATACCCCTTACCTTAAAAAGAGAGTATTTTTGGCTAGTATAGCGGAGATATTCTTGAAGAAAAACTTGCACCATTTGCTACACCCAAAGTTTCCCTAACTCAAAAGAAATACATTCAATATTATAGAAGAGAGTTCTCTGATTCTGGTGTGATTTTCATTTCTAAACTAAGCATCTTATTTATAGGAGTATGGCAGGTACTATTTAAATTGAAAATCATGGGTGCATAGTATTTTCTTCACAGGCGAATTTTTTGATTTTACTATGTTGCACTATACAGCACTATGCAACACTATATAGTACTATACAATACTATGCAGTACTATGCAATATAATAAAATATAATATATTCTATTTTATATAAAAAATAAAACTTATATAATATATATATATATATATATATATATATATATATATAATACTTATATATATAAGTAATAAAACAAAATTGAGATAACTTTCTCCCGACGATTTTGAAAAATGAGTAAGTGGGGGTCCATGTAATAAGCTAAATTTACAACAAATACCTCATAAAAAACCACTCTATTTATCTCAATTCACTTGGCTTCACTAAACACATTTTTAATAACATTTATGCATCATTAATATTATAACTCACAATATTAACAACCAGATCATTCCTAGGAAAGAGGAGGCTTTTCGATAAAGACTTCAAATTATTGGCGCGCAATTAGGTCATCAAACCCCTTTCTTCGACAAAACTTTCTAGATATTGTCAATAATACAAATAATAATATGAATAACTTTGTCGTCTCAATTATTGATTTAATAATATAAAATATTATGCAAATGATATTGTGACAATAATTGAATCAATAATGTGAGATACTATGCAACAACTATTGTTGTAATAATTGAGTAAAACTGAGTGACTTCTCACGTAAGCATCAATAATCAAAGATAATGTACAATACTGTGTGCTACTATGCAACCACACGTATTACTGTACTTTTATCACCAAGTATTTCAACAGTTTAATAGTAAAAGTCTTGCCGTTATTTTTATAAAAAAGGTTATTTTTGTCGCTTTCTAAATCCGACAGTTATTCCGTTGTGGGGGTCCACCAATGATTGTGTCGTCGTACGGATATTCCCCGATCAAACGAATATTTTATGAAAACTTGCTTACTTTGTAAAATTTTCACATATCACCCTTAACTTTAACCTTTTATCAATTTAACCATTTACTAAATAGAATAATAATTATAAGAAAATTGAATACTTTCATTTCATAGATTTCGGGGTCTTACAAGCGATGTCCACACTACCTAGCCATTAACCTCTTGTCAGCCTAGCGCGCTGCACACCATCCTCAGTTCAGTCACAACGCGCCTCACGTCATCATGCTATATAGAATGCCCAATTAGTTCAATCTTGCTCACTTTTCATCTTTTAAGCCCATCCATTCTCCTTTCCTACAAAGTGACACAAAACATAAAAAAAAACAAGAAAATACCCAAAAACTAGTAATATTTCAAGTTAAAAGACACTGGATTCGTATGTTTCTACCCCACTTATCACAATTTCAAGTAATATTGCAATTTGAAGTATGCTAAAAATGAAAATGGAAGTGGAAATATAATAGCAATTTTGAGCTGGTTAGTAAGAAAGAGAGAATGAATAGTGGCACTTTGGTAGTAAGAAAGTATAAGAATTAAAAAAAGAATGAAAGGTTATGTATTTATAAGTGTATAAACATAGTCGTGGGAATATTTTGGACCAAAATACCCTTAAAACTAGCCATTTTATAATTGTTGGGAGGGGTAAAATGGTACAAAGTATAAATACTAGCGCAAGTGTAATAAAGGCTTGAACATCCTTATTTTTAGGCCTAAAAGCCTTAAAATTAAGGGTTCTTTACACTATTATACAACAATTTGAAAGTAATTACAAAATTAGTGCATCCACAAAATAATTACAAAAAGAGTGCAACACAATAAAAGCATACAACGAGGCTTGTAGAGCTTACACTATTGAACAATTCAACAGGAAAACATACAATAATCCACCAATTTTACGACAAAAAAGGTCTGATATAGTACATCAGCAAAAAAATTGTAACTACAAAAAAATCTGGATGTTTACTGTGAGTAACCAATAATCAGACATATGATAACCTTTTTATTGATGTAATTTAACTGAGATTGTGTTACACAATATTGAATAATATTTTGCATTTTTTCTTCTTACATTAAGTAAGAAGAAAACCACATGACTAAGATCTGATTCCATCATGGTTTAACAAGATAAAGAAAACAAATACATGTAACACTTGGTAACTGTTCTGATTTTTTTTATGACTATTTGGTTACTCACAAAAACTAAAATGGTTATCTTTATATGAAGGTTTGGCTACCAACTACACCATATTCAAAATCATTTTATTTTTAAAAGGTTATTTATAAGTAACTAGCAGCTACATAAATGAGAACTCTTACATGGCATTTCGGATACCATCTGTACATTTTGTTACTTTTTTTTAATCATACATACATTACCATCACTATAAAATTGATCATTCTGGAAACCTCAATGAGATTTATTGGTCACTATATATTGGACAATTGGACACTTGTTTATTGCGCTGTCTAATTGGGGTATATTATACATTGGAACTTTGACATACCATAATTGGATACTTTTAAATTAAAATTCAAAAAAAAATTATAAATTGAATAAGTAATAATGGAATTCCTCAATGTGTTAAAATAATCAAAGAGTAAATAGTAACCAATATGATGAAGTTCTGTCACTCACTAATACACATCTAAAAAATCCAATATGAACAAACAAACAATGTCAAACTACTGGTAATATAATCAAAGACCAATAAGTAGTATCAAAATATATAAGCCATAGTAACCAAAAACACAATCAGCAGGTGGTGAAATCTCCTCCCTGCTCAACATTTGGTTTGAGTTTACCGTCGACTTTCATCAGCAACTATAGTGTTTCTGGACTCGAATCTGACGGCGGTGGTGAAATCTCCTCCCTGCTCAGCTCTATAGTGTGATTAGTTTAGTTTACCAATAAGTTTTCTTCTCTCTCCTCTTCTATTCCCTTAACTGCTCATCGCCGGCGCCGCTTCTCCTCGGTTTGAGTAGACATGTCGGTTGCGGCTCTTCCGGTTAACTCGCCACTGGAATCGGCCTTGTACACTACTGTGACGCCCCCAAAATAGGTATACATCACCCATTCTGAGTCGTCAAATATATGGTATAGAAACAAATACAACTTCAGTAATATAATTGTCGTGTAAAATATGACAACACATATACTGTGAGTTTGAATACAACTATTGTCTAATAGAGAATATACAAACTCAAAAGGAGTCCTCATTACAATTATTGATACACTATTTTATAAAATAGTGAGGACTACTAATACAACTATCCTATACCATCACTCTATACCCCGGCTAGTTCCTGCTATGTTCTCACATCCTGAGAAGAAAAATGGAACAAAAAGGAAAAGGGTTAGCTCAACTAGCCCAGTAAAGAATATTATGACTAAGATAATATACAACAATTTATCATTAGTCTTCAACAGGGAAAAATCTGATAAAATATAATAGACAACAAGTTTTAGATCAACAACTGCAGCGGAACAACAATCCATTAGAAGATTCAAGTAAAGAAAGAATTCTACTATCTTTTAAGATTTAAAAGTTCATCATCAATATTTTATCCCTTTAACATCAATCAATATACATCTTGAATCAAATATTCATCTTTGAACTACAGGCCAAAGATATTCATTTGTATCACCGGTTAATCATGCTAATTCATTGGCGGGAAAAATTTCGTTAGAAATTCGTTGCAAAATTTTCGGCCACTTAATTTTCCGTCATCATGGGCAACGAAAGTTTTTTTGTTGCTAAAAATGGGGCTTTAACAACGATTTTTCAGGTAACGACTTTATAAGTCGTTGCTAAAAGTGTATGTTTAGCAATGAAACTTATCCTTCGTTGCAGATTGTGTCAGGCTTTCACTTTTTGCAACGAAATTCATAAGTCGTTGCAAAATTTGGAAAAAAAATTCGTTGCAAAATTTCTAACCACTTGATTTCTCCTCATCGTGGGCAACGAAAGTTTTTTTGTTGCTATATTTCGTTGCCTAATATGGACCACATTCATTGGCAATAATTTTTATTTTCGTTGCATATTTTATACAACTTTTTGCAACGACCATTAAAATGTTGCCTTAAATTAAGATAATAATAATAATACTAATAATAATAATAATAATAATAATAATAATAATAATAATAACAATAACAGTAATAATAATAATAATAATAACAATAATAATAATAATAATAACAACAACAATAATAATCATAATAATACTAATAATAATAACAGTAACAGTAATAATAATAATAATAATAATAATAATAATAATAATAATAATAATAATAATAATAATAATAATAAAATAATAATAATAATAGTCATAATAATAATAGTACTAATAATAATAATAATAACAATAACAATAACAGTAATAATAATAATAATAATAATAATAATAATAATAATAATAATAATAATAATTGTGAGACCCCAGATTTTATGAATAAATATTTAATTTTCTAGAAATAATTTTTTGAATATTATGGTGTGGATTTGATATAATGTTATAGTTGTGGGTAGTATTTATAAATTTTTCAAAGTATGCAAGTTGTCATATTATATTCGATTGGTCGGAGAATATTTGTTTTATCAGGGAATATTCGTGCAACGGCACAATCATTAGTGGACCCCACAACGGAATTATTGTCGGAATGAGAAAACGACAAAAATATTTATTAAAAATAACAGCGGAAGTTTTACCGTTAATTATATTGAACTACTCGGTAGTAAAAGTACAGTAATACGTGTGGTTGCATAGTAGTACACGATATTGATTATTGATGCTTATGTGATAAGTCACTCAATTTTGTTTTATTGGTATTATTAATGTAATAAAACATAATATTTTTATAAAGTTATTCTATAAATAGAACATATTATATTCTATTATGCATAATGTTGCATAGTATCTGTATAGTATTTTGCATAGTAAAATCTTTTTATATAAAACATAATACTTTTATAAAGTTATTTTATAAATAGAATATATTATATATTATTCTGCATAGTGTTTTGTATAGTAAAATCTTTTTATATAAAACAGAATACTTTTATAAAGTTATCTATTTTATTAGACAATAATTAGAATATATTATATTTTATTATGCATAGTATTTGCATAGTGCCTGCATAGTGTTTGCATAGTAAAATCTTTTATAAAGTTATTCGTTTTATTAGATTATAAATAGAATATATTATATTTTATTTAAAAGATTTTGCTTTAAATGTGGACCGTCAGATTAAAGTAAATCAATCTGGACTGTTCATGAGTTAGTTACTATGCAGTCCATTTTTCTATAAATAGAAGCTCATTCATTCATTATTTCTTACGAATTCATTGAAACTCTAGAGAGAGAAACTATAGAGAGAAAGAAGAAAAGTGTTCTGCTACTTCACTACTTTTATATCCAGTACTCTTCTTTCTAAGGTAGGGAATATTATTTGTTGTACTCGTAGGGAGTATTATTTTTTTTGTATTCATGAAGAGAACTTCTGTTATTCTATTTTTTATTATTCTATTGGAATAACCTGTATACGCGGGATACCCTATACTTGGTGACATTCTTCTATTATTCCGTCTTTACTATTCTATTGTAATATCATGTCTGTGCATTTTACGCCGGACCCGGTTCCGTCTTTATTATTATTCTGTTGGAATATCCTGTCTGTGCGTTTTACGCCGGACCTGATTCCGTCCTTATTAGTATTCTGTTGGAATAACCTGTCTATGCGAAGTGCCGCATGCATGGTGATTTCTGTTGTTATTCCATTCTTTATTATTTTGTTGGAACATCCTGTCGATGTGAATTTCGCCTGACCTGGTTCCGTTATTTAGTATTCTGTTGGAATAACCTGTCTATGCGAAGAACTGCATGCATGGTGTTTTTTTTTTGTTATTCTATTCTTTATTATACTCGGTTTTTTAAAGTTTTGACTTCTATACTTCATGAAATTAGTGGAATATCCTTGATAATTACGCTTCATCCAGTATCTTTTCATGGAAATATTCTTCTGAGCATTCTTGAATTTTACTGCACAAAGCAGTATCATGTTGACAATTTTGACGTTATTGGTTCCTGGATAAATTAATTCTTGAACTTGTTTTATTGAATTCTTATATCATTGTCATCATCCTCATGTTTATATTATGTTGAAATTCATCTGTGGCCTGTAGTGCATAGATAGACTTGGTATGATTATGACCAGGGATTATGCGGTGTAATTATGACCGTAATATTACAAATGATGTGGAAAAAGTCCTCATTGACCTGTAGTGCATTGATGTACAGTTTTTGGTATGATTATGACTATGAATTCTCTTCGGCCAAGGGTGCAAAGATGAATTGTTTTATGGCATGATCAGGACCGTTGATGAATACACAAATATTCTTGGCCCGTAGTGCATGGATAATTGTGGTCGTGATACTAAAGAATATCCTTGGCCGTAGTGCAGGGGTGATTCGGTGATGTGAATTATTTATTAAGCTGAGTCTCAGGGATAACAGTGATGAAAAACATTTTAAATCATAAAAGATAGTAGATTTTATTTTCTACTTGACTCTTTTAATGGATTGCTTGTTCCGCTGCAGTTAAACTTAATGTCTATTATATTTTATCAGTTTAACACTGTTGAAGGCTAACGATAAATTATTCTGCATTATATTAGTCATAATATTTCTTACTGGGCTAGTTGAACTCACCCTTTCTTTCACTGTTCTCATCAGGAAATGAGAATATAGCTGAAACGAGTTGGGGAACGGAGTGATGGTCCTAGATGGTGCATTAGTAGTCCTCACTATTATGTGAAATAGTATGATAATAATTGTAATGAGGACTCCTTTTGAGTTTGTATACTCTCTAGTAGACAATATTTGTATTCAAACTCATAGTTTATATTTTATCGTATTGTACACGACAGTTGTATTATTAAGTTGTATTTGAATTCTCTACCATGTATCTGACGACTCAAGATGGGTGATGTATACCTATTTTGGGGGCGTCACAATAATAATAATAATAATAATAATAATAGCAGTCATAATTATAATATTACTAATAATAATAATAATAACAATACTACTACTACTACTACTACTACTACTACTACTTCTACTAATAATAATAATAATAATAATAATAATAATAATAATAATAATAATAATAATAATAATAATAATAGTAATAATAATAGTAGTAGTACTAAATTTTATACAATGAAATGTTCATATAAATATTTATAAATTTATCTCTAAATATTCGTATAAATATTTATAAAAAATATTCATATCTAAATTTTAGACGAAATATTTATAAATTTATAAATAAATATTTGTTTATAAATTTTAAAGATAAATTTATATGAATATTTTTTTATAAATATTTATATCAATATTTAGAGATAAATTTATAAATATATATATATATATATATATATATATATATATGTGTGTGTGTGTGTGTGTGTGTGTGTGTGTGTGTGTGTGACGACCCCAAAATAGGTCCATTCCATCCAACCCATTCTGAGTCGCCAAATACATGGTACAGAAAATAACTACAATTTTATTACAATAATTGTCGTGCAAAATACAACAACACTTAAACTATGAGTTTAAATACAAATATATACCAACTGTGACTCATGTCCCAACCGTGGACAACACCTCATAATGACACCTTACATAAAGGTATAGTCGAAAACTGTTTTAGAAATTAAAATATTTGGGAAGTGCTCAAGGAAACCTTCGTACATGGGAGGCCATGCGTCTAGGTTATGATAGATATCATATGGCCACAGAATTATCCTTGGTTGACCCAATAGACCCCAAAGAAAAATGAGAAGATTACTATCATATTCTTCCCAATGGTGAGTCTTCTCTTGATATATCATTATCTCCACTGTCTCTAATTGGGAATTATACTCCAAACAAAAACCAAGATTATATAGGTAGTGCTTGTAAATATACTCAGCAAGTGGATGAGGACATCCCTGTCTTATGATGACTCGAGGTTGTATGTCATTAGACATCTTGTATAATAGTGACAAAACACCCTTCCAAAGTTGAATTCACCTCACCCTCAACATCTATAGACCACTATTCTATTCCCCTGTTATTCCCCGCTTGTCCCAGCTACACTTTTATTACCTGAAAGGAATTGTGAAGCAAAAGGGTGAACACAACTAGCTCGGTAAAGAATATCATGACTAAAGATAAATAAATTATCGATAGTCTTCAATAGTAATAAATCAGAGATTTAGAACATATGGTAGATGATAAAACTTTTCAACCATAGTTGCAGCAGAATGAGGAATCCATTAGAAGAGTCAAATAGACTATAAAGTCTATTATCTTCTCCATGTTAAAAGTCCACCAACAATGTTTTATTCCTGTAACATCAATCAACAAATCATGTCCACAATCACATGTATAACTCATAATCGTATTGTTGTTTTAAATTCCTTTTCTCATTCAGGACAAAGATAATTTTCATCACATGTGTGACGCCCCCAAAGTTAGGTATACATCACCCATCTTGGGTCGCCAGATACATGGTACAGAATTCAAATACAACTTACTAATACAACTGTCATGTACAATATGGCAAAACATAAACTGCGAGTTTGAATACCAATATTGTCTACTAGAGATTATACAAACTCAAAAGGAGTCCTCATTACAATTATTATCACACTATTTCACAGAATAGTGATGACTACTAATGTTATCCTCTAGACCATTACTTCGTTCCCCGACTCGTCCCAGCTATATTCTCATTTCCTGAAGAGAACAGTAAAAGAAAGGGTGAGCTCAACTAGCCCAGTAAGAAATATTATGACTAAGATAATGCAGAATAAATTATCATTAGCCTTCAACAGTGTTAAACTGATAAAATATAATAAACATCAAGTTTAACTGCAGCGGAACCAGTAATCCATTAAAAGAGTCAAGTAGAAAATAAAATCTACTATCTTTTATGATTTAAAAAGGTTTTTCATCACTGTTATAGCTGAGACTCAGCTTAATAAATATTCCACATCATCGAATCACCCCTGCACTACGGCCAAGGATATTCTTTAGTATCACGACCACAATTATTCATGCACTACGGCCAAGAATATTTGTGTATTCATTAATGGTCATGATCATGCCAACAACTGTCCATCAATGCACTACGGCAAATGAAACTTTTACCACATCATTTATAACATTACGGTCATGATTACACCGAATAATACCTGGTCATAATCATACCAAGTCCATCTATGCACTACAGGCCACAGATGACTTTCAAAAATATAAATAAGTGGATGATGACAATGATATAAGAATTCAATAAAACAAGTTCAAGAATTATTTTATCCAGGAATTATTAACGTCCAAATTGTCAACACGATACTGTTTTGTGGTGTAAAATTCAAGAATGCTCAGAAGAATATTTCCATGAAAAGATACTGGATGAAGCGCAAATATCAAGGATATTCCACTAATTTCATGGAGTATAGAAGTCAAAGTTTTATCCAACTGAGTAATACCGAAAATAATAACAAAAGATATCACCATGCATGCGATAGAAACCGCACAAACAGGTTATTCCCGCAGAATAATAATAACGGAACCAGGTCAGGTGAAATTCACACCGACAGGATGTTCCAACAGAATAATAAATGCGGAATAGTAAATGATGGAACCAGGTCCGGCGTATAGCACAAACAGGATATTCCGACAGAATAATAAAGACGGAGTAATAAAAATGGAACCAGGTCCGGTGTAAAACACACAGACAGGATGTTCCAATAAAATAATAGAAGAATGTCACCAAGTATAGGGTAAACCGCGTATACAGGTTATTCCAACAGAATAATAAGCAATGGAATAACAACAGTTCTCTTCATGAATAAGAAAGAATAACACCCCTTACGGTTGCAACAAATAATATTCCCTACCTTAGAAGAACTGGATATAAGTGAAGTAGCAGAATACTTTTCTTCTTTCTCTCTATAGTTTCTCTCTCTAGAGTTTCAGTGAATTCGTAAGAAATAATGAAGGAATGAGCTTTCTATTTATAGAAAAACTGAGGGTGGCTCTTGGTCTTAACGAAGGTCAAAATGACTCTTGGTAATATTGAAGAGACAACTACTATTTGCGAAGGGGAAATTAACCCTTGGAACACCGAAGAGGCAGTTAACTTTTGGTAATATTGAAGAGACAACTACTATTGACGAAGGTAACTACTATTGACGAAGGTAATTACTATTGACGAAGGTAATTACTATTTACGAAGGTAATTACTATTTATGAAGGTAATTACTATTTACGAAGGTAATTACTATTTACGAAGGTAAATACTATTTACGAAAGTAATTACTATTTACGAAGGTAATTACTATTTACGAAGATAATTACTATTTACGAAAGTAATTACTATTTACGAAGGTAATTACTATTTACGAAAGAGACTCTTAGATGATGACATATGGCCCCCCATAAATAATTAAACTTACCACAAACGTCTAATAATAGACTCTTTATATACATCAAGGATTGAATAAAAAATACTAGAAATCATTTTATTTTTAATCAACACATAATTAATCTTTCAACAATTATTAATCATTTATAACTTGTCGTCCCAATTATTGTTTAAATAATATAACATATTATACAGATGATACTGTGACAATAATTGAATCAATAATATAGGAGATATGATGCAGTAATTACTGTAGCAATAATTGAGTATAGCTGAGTGAGTTCTCACGTAAGCATCAATAATATATACCGTGTGCTACTATGCAACAACACGTATTACTGTACTTTTACTATCGAGTAGTTCAACAGTTTTAACGGTAACACCTCCGCCGTTATTTTATAGAAAGATAATTTTGTCGTTTTCTAACTACGACAATACTTCCGTTGTGGGGTCCACCAATGATTGTGCCGTCGTACGAATATTCCCCGACAAAAAGAATATTCCCCGACCAAACGAATATTTTATAACAACTTGCTTACTTTGCAAAATTTATAAATATTACCCACAACTATAACATTATATGAAATCCACACCATAATTTAAAAAAAATATTTCGAGAAAATTAAATATTTATTCATAAAATCTGGGGTCTCACAATCTCCCCTCCTTATGAAATTTCACCCTCGAAATTTACGTACGTACCTAGTATGCCGAACAGGTGAGGATACCTTGACTTCACTTCAATTTCTAACTCTTGAGGAATAACCTTTGAGCGTCGAATATGATCCTTCTTATCAAAGATGTTAACACGTATCTCCTCATACGTTAAATCTTCTGCTATCTCGTCTGGTTTTAAATTAATAATGTGGTTCGGGTCGTCCACATATTTATGTAACATCGATACGAAAAAAAAATGTTCTGAACACGCAACATACTTGGTGGTAAAATGAGTCTATAAGCCACAATTCCTACTTGATCAAGGATTTCAAATGGGCCAATAAAATTAAGCGTTTAGACTTCCTCTATTCGTCAATTCTTGCTTCTAGAATAACGCCCTCTTGAACCTTCTTAATTCTTCACATTCATCAGCTCTGAGTGTGTAGCTTGAGCGGCTTTAACTTTATCGATTAAAGTCGATTCTACTCGTATATTCATTATCTTAACGTGTGTGCGTATATTCGCACTTGTGATCGTATACGATCTTCTACTCACACGTCAGCTACCATGTTCGCTTTCCCACGATAATATTAAATGATATGATCGTAATCTTCAACAGCTTGAGCCAACGTCTTTGGCACATGTTACGTTCGTTTTAGGTGAAGAAAATATTTGAGGGTTTAAGAAATGGGTTTTGTACTGGGGTCAATACAAAATTCAATTTCACGCTCCAGGGTAGGCTAAGAAGTCTTTAATAATACGTAAAGAAATTTATTAACAATGGAAATATCATTCAAAACTGTGACTCTCATCCAAGACTTGGATAGCACATCACATTGATACATATCAACTTGTCATCGTCATTCACGACGTTGCCTACAGAAAGTCTGGCTTCGGTGCATTCCAAACAAGAAAGTCAACAACGAAAGGATCGGGGCTCTTTAATTATGGCTTGATATGACAATGATTGACTTTAGAGGGTTGGTTACTTTGAATTTGCATAACAGGTTGGTTAGGAGTATGAAAGATAACAACTTTACGAAAAGCATGATGAGTAGTTAACCAATCTTTTCCAAAAATCACATCAAAGGCAAGTATTTTCAAAGAGATAAGATCGACAAGTAACGTGAAAGTGTCGATTTGAATCAAACAAGATTTATAAATAGTGAAGGTAACGAAAGTTTCTCGGAGTTAACTTCAAACATTGAACACAACTAGGTGAAATAAAAGAGTGAGTAGAATCGGTATCTAACATGGTATAGACTTCGCAAGAGTTTATGACTAACATACCCGTGATAATTTTATTCAGGTTCCTCGTCACGGAAAAAAAACGCTCTCTTAAACTACCGGCTTTGGCTTACCTGGGACATCCTTTGATGCCTCCATCCTAGCTGAACTTGTCTTCGGTGAACGACAAAATCGGGCTAGGTGACCTTCTCTTCCACAATTATAGCATACTTTGGACGGCATCGCACAATTTGGACTGATGTGTCCCTCCCCTCCATATTTGAAACATATGATAAGTGGTCGTTCTCCTTCCTTAACGACAGGTGCTGGTGCTGATGTCTTTCCATCATTGTTGAATCTTCTCTTCTTAAAATGTCCATTCTTATTATTTTGGCCCTGATTACCACCGAAGTGGTTACCATTTTTGGCCTGTTGATTCCCTTCACGCTTGTTATCACCGCTTCGATGACTTCTCTCGCTGGTATTATCATTTTGTCGGCTGCTCTCTTTTAGTTGCGTTGACTCGTTATCGCGTTCCACTAACTGAGCCCTATTTACAACATCTGAATATAAACACAATTTATGAAAAATAAGATGTTGACGTATCTCCGGCTTTAAACCTCTTAAAAACATTCGCGCCATTCTCTCTTCATTATCCACCAAGTGGGACGCAAACCGGGATAACTCCGCAAATTTTGCCTCGTATTGCAACACGGTCATATTGTTTTGTTCCAACTTGATAAATTCCACCTCTTTCATGTGGCGAATACTTTCGGGAAAGTATTTGTCGTTGAACAGCTCCTGGAACTTCTCCCAAGATATCTTCAGTACAGCAGGTTGAGTACGTTTTACTGATTCCCACCAGTAATCTGCCTCTCCGCGCAACATAAAGGCGGCAAAGGGAACCTTTTGCTCCTCGGAGCATCCCAAGACATCAAATATCTTGGTGATCTGCTTTATCCATGTTTCCGCCATAAGTGGTTTTGGCTCTCCCTTAAACTCCGGTGGTCCCAGCTCCTTGAACTGTTTAGCGGTGACCGCCCGAGAGTTTCCCATGTTTCCATCTACGTTTTGGACAAGAGTCGCTCTCGCCTGCTGTTGCATGAATTGCATAAAACCTCTGAACATTTGATCATTCATCATTTGGTCAGTGTTGTTGTTTGCATGAGGATTGTCGCCTTCCTGATGCACATTATCCTGATTATTGATATGTGGTGAATCAACGATCGTCTGTGCTCCATTACTATTCTCAACATTCTCAGATGTCATTTTCAGATACTGCCACAAAACAAAAGGTTAATTGACATGTAACATATTATCCCTATATTCTGACCGACTAATAAAATAGCACATAAACTTAGGTAGGTCATACTAGCGAAGGAATTCCCCGTCTCTCCCCTCCTAGTATTATTCTCACATCTTAGCCAGGGATCATATCCCTAAGCTCTGATACCAACCGTGGCACCTCCAAAATTAGGTATACATCACCCATCTTGGGTCGCCAGATACATGGTACAGAATTCAAATACAACTTACTAATACAACTGTCGTGTACAATACGGCAAAACATAAACTGTGAGTTTGAATACAAATATTGTCTACTAGAGATTATACAAACTCAAAAGGAGTCCTCATTACAATTATTATCACACTATTTCACAGAATAGTGATGACTACTAATGTTATCCTCTAGACCATTACTCCGTTCCCCGACTCGTCCCAGCTATATTCTCATTTCCTGAAGAGAACAGTGAAAGAAAGGGTGAGCTCAACTAGCCCAGTAAGAAATATTATGACTAAGATAATGCAGAATAAATTATCATTAGCCTTCAACAGTGTTAAACTGATAAAATATAATAAACATCAAGTTTAACTGCAGCGGAACTAGCAATCCATTAAAAGAGTCAAGTAGAAAATAAAATCTACTATCTTTTATGATTTAAAAAGGTTTTTCATCACTGTTATAGCTGAGACTCAGCTTAATAAATATTCCAAATCATCGAATCACCCCAGCACTACGGCCAAGGATATTCTTTAGTATCACGACCACAATTATTCATGCACTACGACCAAGAATATTTGTGTATTCATTAATGGTCATGATCATGCCAACAACTGTCCATCAATGCACTACGGCAAATGAGACTTTTACCACATCATTTATAACATTACGGTCATGATTACACCGAATAATCCCTGGTCATAATCATACCAAGTCCATCTATGCACTACAGGCCACAGATGACTTTCAAAAATATAAATAAGAGGATGATGACAATGATATAAGAATTCAATAAAACAAGTTCAAGAATTATTTTATCTAGGAATTATTAACGTCCAAATTGTCAACACGATACTGTTTTGTGGTGTAAAATTCAAGAATGCTCAGAAGAATATTTTCATGAAAAGATACTGAATGAAGCGCAAATATCAAGGATATTCCACTAATTTCATGGAGTATAGAAGTCAAAGTTTTATCCAACTGAGTAATACCGAAAACAATAACAAAAGATATCACCATGCATGCGATAGAAACTGCACAAACAGGTTATTCCCGCAGAATAATAATAACGGAACCAGGTCAGGTGAAATTCACACCGACAGGATGTTCCAACAGAATAATAAATGCGAAATAGTAAATGATGGAGCCAGGTCCGGCGTATAGCACAGACAGGATATTCCGACAGAATAATAAAGACGGAATAATAAAAATAGAACCAGGTCCGGTGTAAAACACACAGACAGAATGTTCCAACAGAATAATAGAAGAATGTCACCAAGTATAGGGTAAACCGCGTATACAGGTTATTCCAATAGAATAATAAGCAATGGAATAACAACAGTTCTCTTCATGAATAAGAAAGAATAACACCCCTTACGGGTACAACAAATAATATTCCCTACCTTAGAAGAACTGGATATAAGTGAAGTAGCAGAATATTTTTCTTCTTTCTCTCTATAGTTTCTCTTTCTAGAGTTTCAGTGAATTCGTAAGAAATAATGAAGGAATGAGCTTTCTATTTATAGAAAAACTGAGGGTGGCTCTTGGTCTTAACGAAGGGTCAAAATGACTCTTGGTAATATTGAAGAGACAACTACTATTTGTGAAGGGGTAATTAACCCTTGGAACACCGAAGAGGCAGTTAACTCTTGGTAATATTGAAGAGACAACTACTATTGACGAAGGTAACTACTATTGACGAAGGTAATTACTATTTACGAAGGTAATTACTATTTACGAAAGAGACTCTTAGATGATGACATATGGCCCCCCATAAATAATTAAACTTACCACAAACGTCTAATAATAGACTCTTTATATACATCAACGATTGAATAAAAATTATTAGAAATCATTTTATTTTTAATCAACACATAATTAATCTTTCAACAATTATTAATCATTTATAACTTGTCGTCTCAATTATTGTTTAAATAATATAACATATTATACAGATGATACTGTGACAATAATTGAATCAATAATATAAGAGATATGATGCAGCAATTACTGTAGCAATAATTGAGTATAGCTGAGTGAGTTCTCACGTAAGCATCAATAATCAATACCGTGTGCTACTATGCAACAACGCGTATTACTGTACTTTTACTACCGAGTAGTTCAACAGTTTTAACGGTAACACCTCCGCCGTTATTTTATAGAAAGATAATTTTGTCGTTTTCTAACTACGACAATACTTCCGTTGTGGGGTCCACCAATGATTGTGCCGTCGTACGAATATTCCCCGACAAAAAGAATATTCCCCGACCAAACGAAAATTTTATAACAACTTGCTTACTTTGCAAAATTTATAAATATTACCCACAACTATAACATTATATGAAATCCACACCATAATTTAAAAAAAAATATTTCGAGAAAATTAAATATTTATTCATAAAATCTGGGGTCTCACAACATGCCTTTACCTGAAACATCAAAGATCATGGTTATACCAAATCACAGTTCCTGTTCATAATCATACTAATAAATTCATTTTTGCACTATGGGCCAAAGATATTCATCAACAGTTCATCTTTGCACTACAGGCCAAAGATATTCAACAACAGGTCATCTTTGCACTACAGGCCAAAGAAATTCATATCTCAAAGAAATACATAATCATTTCAGAATTTATATAAACCATAATTATAACCATGTTGATCAATTCACCTTTCCACTTAAGCTAAAGATATTCAATTATAAATTCAATGGTCATGATCATACCAGTCAACAATTCAATTTTTCACTACTGGCCAAAGAGAACCCTAATCATGATTATACCAATAATCTACCCATCTTTATACTCTAGTGAAAGAGAATTTCAACATCAGAGTTATAAAAATGTTATATATGATAAAAAAATCAATATAATCAATATATAGTTTTAATATCTAGAGTAATATTCATAAATTAACTATAATTTGGTTAGAAAAAGAAACCAATTTTGTAGTGAATAGTACCCATAAATAGTAACTCGTGAATAGTAACTCATGAATTGTAACTCATCAATAGTAACTCATAAATAGTAACCCCGACATGAAAAAGTTCCAAATTTGATAAAAAGTTCAAACCAATATTTTGGCATAATGATATTGAAGAAATAATATCATTTTAAAAAAAATAATATCTCTTATTATCCCTTACTATCCCTTACAATCACTTACCTCAAAAGAGCAGTACTTCTGACTGAAATAACGCTGAACGAACTTGCACCGTATAGTAACACTCAAAATATCAAAATACTCACAAGAATACACTCGATAATATAGAGAGAGAAATAGAGAGAAAACTTCAGTTTCTGGTGTGATTTTCAACTCTAACCTAAGAACCCTATTTATAGGAAAATGCTTATAACACCTAAGCAGAAAATTTAATAAATATAAATTTATTTTTCTTAAATTCCTATGCCCACTTTTTTGGTCAAGCCATCAGCCATACAAATGCCAACATCACCAAAAACGTTTTTCATGAAAATATTACTTAAAACTCCAAAAAATAATAATAAATTAATCCGGAACTTCAATAATTCATAATAAATAGCTCTTTTATCAAAAAATTCGCATCTCGCGATTTTTTGTAGAAAATTCAATTCTCTACTACTTTGCAGAAGAAAGTTTTTCCAAATTCGAAAAAGAAATTGACCAAAATCCACATACGGACGATTTTACAAGCTATAATCAAATTTCAGTCAAGAAATGAGGTCTACCGACATGTTTAATATGTTTTAAACAACTTTTGCAATAAAAATACTCTTCCTCCTCATATACTCATATATCCCACATTCATTGTAAAAATACCACCATTATATATTATAATAATATAATAAAATATTATTTTATTAGAAAAGATAAAATATCAATTTTCAACAACTGTCACTTTAAATTTTTTTTTCATCTATATCCATATAAAATGAATATTTTTCTCATCATATAAATCAATAATTAATTATTCATAAATAATATTACAGAATCACAATATTGACAACCAGGCAGTTTCCAGGAAAGAGGGGGCTTTCCAATAAGAATTTCTCCTTACTGACGCGCAATTAGGTGACCAAACCTCTCCTTAGACAGAACATTCTAGACATCACCAATAATGTTATCTAATAATATTATTCAGATAATATGAATTATTGCTTCGATAATGGAAAATACTGTGTAGTGACAATTATTAAAACAACAGTAATATAAAATATTAACGCATCAATTATTGAATCAATAAAATAAAATATTGAACAGTAATTACTGTAACAATTATTGAGTAGTGCCTTCTTACGTAAGAGTCAATAATTCAAAAATATTGTGCAATACCGTGTGCTACTGTGCAACAACGCGTATTACTTTACTTTACCTACCGGGTATTCCAACAGTGTTAACGGTAACCACTACGCCGTTATTTATAAAAACTTTAATTTGTCTTTTTCTTCATCCGACAGTTATTCTGTTATGGGGCCCACAAATGACTACGCCGTCGTACGAATATTCTCCAACAGAAAGAATATTCCACGACCAAACGAATATTCCTCGACAACAATGAATATTTTATAACCACTTGCGTATTTTTGAAAAAATTTCATATATCACCCTTAACTTTAACTTTTTATCAATTTAACCATTTACTGAATTGTAATTATAAGAAAAATTGAATACTTTTATTTCATTAAATTCGGGGTCTTACAATATATATATATATATATATATATATATATATATATATATATATATATATATTAAAATATTCATAGTTACGTTATATAAATATTCATAGTTACTTTATATATATTTAGTTTAATGTGGAGATTTAAGATGGGTATATATATATATTGTAGTAGAATTTATATAATACAAAAAAAATTATAACATAAGAAGCAAAAATATCACAGTTAGGTTTCAAACCTAAGACCTATGGGTTATTGGGCCATTATGCTACCATTGAGCCATTCTAATTTATTAGTTAACTAAACTAACGCCATAACTTGTAGTCTCCAATATTATAAATTTATTCTACTGATGTGTATATATATATATATATACACATACATACATACATATTCTTTTCAAAATTTATCGTCGAACTAAATAAAATACTAAACAAATCTCAAAATTAAACTAAATATATATAAAGTAACTATGAATATATATATATAAACAAATATTCATATAAATATTTATAAATTTATCTCTAAATATTCATATAAATATTTATAAAAAATATTCATATCTAAAGTTTAGATGAAATATTTATAAATTTATAAATAAATATTTGTTTATAAATTTTAAAGATAAATTTATATGAATATTTATTTATAAATATTTATATGAATATTTAGAGATAAATTGATAATATATATATATATATATATATATATATATATATTAAAATATTCATAGTTACGTTATATAAATATTCATAGTTACTTTATGTATATTTAGTTTAATGTGTAGATTTAAGATAGGTATCTATATATATAGATGGTAATAGAATTTATCTAATACACAAAAATATAACATCTTACTCTTCTTTTTTACAAATTTACTTTATAAAAAAAATTTAAAAAAAGTTAAAATGTAGGTTAGTTTGGCATTGGATCACAATTTTTTTTAAAATTTCTTTTAAAAAATAAAATTATTTAAAAAAAATTAAGATAATTTTTTTAAATTCGTTTTTTTTAAAATATTTTATAAAGTGGCGTTGGTTGCCTTTCTAATTTTTAGCCAAAAAAATCCAAAAATTCAACGCCATTTAAAATGGCGTTCAGTAGTTTTTCCTAAATTATATTTTAGGTCCGATTTAGCCCGATTGAACTAGTTTGTTCAAAACTCGGATTGAATTGATTGACTACAAGTAAAATCGGTTAAGTTGACCAGATGAACCAATTTTTTTTATCAGTTTTTAATATTTTTTGAACTATATTTTTTTAATATTAAAATTAACTACTTTTAATAATATTATAACTTAATTTTATTATCTTAATATCGCTTCAATAACGGTTCAATCACTGATTGAGGGATGACTCATCCCATAATTTTCTCATGTCAATGACCACTCTAAAACATTGTTTAGAACCTTAAAACGAACCAAATACCCGAAGGCCTATTTACTTGAATATTTTTCTTTATTCTAGTAAAATAAAGGGGTGCTATGAAAGTTCAGGGGTTAAATATTTTTTCAGTTACTGTACTATATGTCAACTTACAGATGGATAATTGAACTTTTTTTCTTACAGTCAACACATTCTAACACAAAATTAAAAAAACCGTTACATGCGTTGACTTTAAACGGAAAATGTCAACTAAGTTGCTTAGTTGTAAAAATAATGCTGATGTGGCAGTAATAATGCGAAGTGGCAGTGATTATGTGGATTTGGGGAAAATATTTTATGAAGAAAATGAAAAAACTATTTTAAAGTATAATATAAATTTAAAAACTTAGCCAAAAACAAGAAAATAAATATAAATTTATTTAATTATTTTTGTAATTCATATCAAATAATTTTTTATTTATAATTAAGCTATTTATAAAACACAAAAACTAAAAATATGCTAATTAAAATTAAGGGAAATATGAAATACATTTAGGAGAAAATGAAAGAAAATTATAATAAAATTAGAAAATTTAGCAAAAAATACGTGGTAGAAATTAAAAAATAAAAAGAGTTATTTTTGTAATTAATAGAAAATGTTTTTTATATAATTAATAACAAATATAATTGAAGAAATTATAAAAACTATAAAATTAATTATATCTTTTTTTTGATAATACATGGCAATTCTTATTTAAAAGAAATAAGTGTATGACATTAAAATAAATTAAAAAAAGTAGAAAATAAAATAAAAATATTAGAATATAAATTAAATAGATAAAAATAATTTTTAAAAACATGAATATAAATTAAATAGCAAAATCTGGGATGTAGCAACACAACTAAATCTCATATTATTCAATCCCCATTCGGAGACCTAACACCTTCTCTCTCCGCCGCCGACCTCCGTGACACCGCCTACGAGATCTTCGTCGCCGCCTGCCGTACATCCTCCGAAAAACCCCTCACATACATTCTCAGCAACAGCGCCGACCGTGGGTCTCCATCTCCGTCACCGTCATCGCTATCGAGCTCGTCATCGGTGCAGCACCGATCCAATATCTTAACATGTACCTTCTCGTACGTTAAATCTTCGGCTATCTCATCCGGTTCTAACTCAATAATGTGGTTCGGGTCTTTTACATATTTACGAAGCATAGATATGTGAAAAACATTATGAACACGAGACATGCTTGGAGGTAATGCGAGTATATAGGCCACATTTCCTATTCGGTCAAGAATCTCAAATGGACCAACAAATCGTGGATTGAGCTTTTCTCTCTTCCCAAATCTTGTAACTCCCTTCCATGGAGCAATACGTAACAATACATGATCCCCAATATTAAATTCCACGTACTTTCGATGAAGATCCGCTTAACTCTTTTGTCGATTATGTGTCGTTTGTATACGTTGTAGAATCATTTGGATCTTCTCTGTAGTCATTCGTACCAACTCTGGTCCCAATAACGTTGCTTCTCCCACCTCATCCCAGCATACTGGAGAGCGACACTTTCGTCCATACAATGCTTCAAATGGAGGCACACCTATACTTGCTTGATAACTGTTGTTATAGGAGAATTCCACCAATGGTAGGTACTTATCCTAATTCCCTTTGAAATCTAGGACACATAGTCTTAATAGATCTTCAAGAGTTTGAATAGTCCTCTCTGATTGTCCGTCCATTTGAGGATGGTATGTCGAACTGAATCGTAAATCCATGCCCATAGCTTTCTGCAAGCTAACCCAAAATCGTGAAGTGAATCTTGGGTCATGATCCGAAACTATGGATACTGGCATGCCATGCAATCTCACAATCTCATTTACGTACATACTAGTAAGACGTTTAAGGGAATAAGTCTCCCATATAGGCAAAAAATGAGCAGACTTGGTTAATCTATCAACAATAACCCAAATCGCATCTAAGCCTTGAGAAACCTTGGGAAGACCCGTAAAGAAATCCATAGTAATGTGTTCCCACTTCCATTTAAGAATCTCAAGTGGTTGCAATGGACCCTTCGGCACTTGATGCTCCTCCTTTACACGTTGACAAGTTAAACACCTCGAGATAAACTCCACGATCTCTCTTTTCATATTGCTCCACCAAAATATATGTCGAAGATCATGATACATTTTGGTACTCCCAGGATGGATTGCAAACGGTGTGTTGTGTGCCTCTATCATGATTTTATGCTTCAAGTTAGAATCGTTAGGAACACAAAGTCTGGAGTTGACTCGAAGTATTCCTTCTTCATCGATTCTTGCTTCTGGAATAACACCTTCTTGCATTTTCTTCTTCATACGCATCAACTCCATGTCCGTAGCTTGAGTAGCTTTAACTTTATCAATTAAAGTCGGTTCTACTCGTATGTTTGATATCATCACGTGGGTACTTAGAGCCTTTACCTCTATCTCCATCCTTTGCAAGTCATAAAAAATAGACCTTTGTGTTAACAACATTGCACTCGTACCCGCATATGATCTTCTACTCAATGCGTCAGCTACCACGTTTGCTTTTCCAGGATGATATTGGATGGTATAACCGTAATCTTTCAATAGCTCGAGCCAACATCGTTGCCGCATATTGAGTTCCTTTTGGGTGAAGAAATATTTGAGGCTTTTATGATCTGTATAGATCTCCACTTTCTCTCCATACAGGTAGTGTCTCCAGATCTTCAACACGAAAACGACTGCTGCTAACTCCAAATCATGAGTAGGATAATTCCTCTCATATTCTTTGAGTTGTCGCGAGGCATAGGCTATGACTTTCCCATATTGCATGAGAACACATCCTAACCCTTTGCCTGAAGCATTGCTGTAGATAACAAATCCATCGGAACCAGGTGGTATTGTCAGAACAGGTGCCGAAATGAGTCTCCTCTTGAGTTCTTGAAAACTCTTCTCATAATCCTCGCTTCAATCGAATTTTGTATCTTTACGAGTCAGCTGAGTTAAGTGAGTAGCGATTCGAGAAAATCCTTCCACGAATCTCTGATAATAACCAGCTAAGCCCAGAAAGCTACGTACTTCGGTCACCGACTTCGGTTGCTCCCAACTTTGTATGGCTTCAATCTTCGCCGGGTCGACAGATACTCCATGTTTTAACACCACACGCCTAAGGAATGCTACTTCCTCAAGCCAAAACTCGCATTTCTTCAGCTTGGTATATAGCTTGTTATCGCGAAGCCTTTGAAGTATCATCTTCAAATGGTGCTCATGATCTTCACGACTTTTGGAATAAATGATGATGTCATCAATAAAAACAACAACGAACTGATCCAAATATTCTTTGAACACACGGTTCATCATATCCATGAAAGCAGCAAATGCATTAGTCAATCCAAAAGACATGACTAAGAATTCATAATACTCGTACCGAGTTCTGAAAGCAGTCTTCAGAATATCCTCAGTTTTAATCTTCAGCTGATGATATCCAGAACGAAGATCGATCTTTGCAAAGAATTATGCTCCTTGCAACTGGTCGAACAAGTCATTTATGCGAGGTAACGGATACCTATTCTTGATGGTGACATGGTTCAACTCTCGGTAGTTAATATGAAGTCGCATACTTCTGTCTTTCTTCTTTACAAATAACACAGGAGCACCCCAAGGAGATGTACTAGGACGAATGGAACCGATGTCCAACAACTCCTATAGTTGGACCTTTAACTCCTGAAGTTCAATAGGAGCCATTCGATATGGGGTTTTAGAAATGGGCTTTGTACCAGGTTCAAGATCAATAAAGAATTCAACTTCACGTTCTGGCCGGGAAGTTCTTCAGGAAATACGTCAGGAAATTCACTAACAATAGACATATTATTCAAATCTGACGTGTTTTTGTTCAAGTCCGTGACATGGGGTAAGAAAGCTTGACATCCATTTTTCAATAAACGAATAGCTTTATGGCTTGATATGACAGTGATTGACTTTAGTGGTTTGGTTGTTTGAATTTGCATAACAGGTTGGTTAGGAATATAAAAACTAACAATCTTACGAAAACAATCAATTTTAGCATGATGCGTGGTTAACCAATCAATCCCTAAGATCACATCAAATGCAAGTATTTTCAATGAAATAAGATCGGCAGGTAATGTTATGGTTCCAACTTGAATCAAGCAAGATTTATAAACAGTAGATGTAATGAAAGTTTCTCCTAACGGAGTCTCTACAAATAATTCAAGGTCTAATTTCTCCGGAGTCAAGTTCAAACGTTGAGCACAAGCAGGAGAGATAAAAGAATGGGTAGAACCGGTATCTAATAAGGTATAAACTTCACAAGAGTTTATGATTAGCTTACCGGTGATCACCTCGTTCAGGTTTCTCGCGTTTTGGCCAGTCACGACAAACGCCCTCCCTTGAACCACCAACTTTATTTTGTCCGTAGTCGCCTTTGGTGTCGCCGTCTCAGCTGGACTTGACTTCGCTACCGGATAAAACCGGGCTATATGACCGTCTTTTCCACAACTGAAACACACCTTGGAAGGCAATGAACATTTTGGACTTATGTGTCCCTCCTCTCCGCATCTGTAGCATCTAACTGGTGGTCGTTCTCCTCCCCTAGAATTTGTTGTTGGTGCTGGTGATGCTGCTGATGTCTTCCCGTCATTGTTGAATCTCCTCTTTCTGAAATTTCCACTTGACTCACCTCTTCTATTATCATGGCCACGATTACCACCTGAGTGGTTACCGCTTTTGTTTGTATTCTTTCTTCCCCGCTGGTTATCATCGCTCCGATGACTGCTGTCACCGGTATGACCCTGATTGAGGTCCCTCAGTTGGGCATACTCATTATCTCGCTCTAATAATTGAGCCATGTTGACAACATCTAAATATAAAGAAAATTTATGAGAGATAAGATATTACCGAATTTCGAGTTTTAGACCTCTCAGAAACATCCTCTTCATTCGTTCCTCATTCTCGACCAAATGAGGTGAAAACTTGGATAACTCTGCAAACTTTGCCTCGTACTGGGACACCGTCATGTTGTTTTGTTCCAGTCTGATAAACTCCACCTCCTTCATATGAAGAATACTTTCAGGAAAGTACTTGTCATTAAACAATTTCTGAAATGTTTCCCAAGACATGTTGAGTGCGGCTGGATGGGTACGCTTCAAAGATTTCCACCAGTAATATGCCTCACCGCGGAACATAAAGGTGGCGAATGGAACCTTCTGTTCCTCAATGCATCCCAAGACATCGAATATCTTGGTAATTTGTTTGACCCACGTTTCCACCTTAATCGGATCCGGCATTCCCGCAAATTCTGCTGGTCCCAACTCTTTGAACTGCTTGGCTGTGACAAGCCGCGCATTGCTATCATTTCCACCCGTATTTTGTACACGAGTCTCCCTCGTCTGGTTTTGCATGAACTGCAAAAAGCTTTTAAACATCCCATCATTCATCATTTGTTTGGTAGTGTTGTTTACAGGAGGAATATTGCCTTCCTGTTGCACGTTCCCCTGGGTGGTGATTAAAGGTGTCTCCACGATCTCATTCACTCCATTGCTAATATTTCCAGCTGCCATTCTCAAATACTGCCACAAAACAAGGGTTAATTGACACGTAACGTATTATCCCTATACTCTGACCGACCAAATAAATACCAAATAAACTTAGTCAGGTCATACTAGTGAAGGAATTCCCCGTCTCTCCCCTCCTAGTTCTTGTCTCATATCCCAACCAGGGATCATATCTCTAAGCTTTGATACCAACTGTGATGCCCCCAAAATAGGTATACATCACCCATTCTGAGTCACCAAATACATGGTACAGAAACAAATACAACTTCAGCAATACAATTGTCATGCAAAATATGACAACACATATACTGTGACTTTGAATACAACTATTGTCTAATAGAGAGTATACAAACTCAAAAGGAGTCCTCATTACAATTATTGATACACTATTTTACAAAATAGTGAGGACTACTAATACAACTATCCTGAACCATCACTCCATACCCCAGATAGTTCCTGCTATGTTCTCACCTCCTGAGAAGAAAAATGGAACAAAAAGGAAAAGGGTGAGTTCAACTAAACCAGTAAAGAATATTATGACTAAGATAATATAAAACAATTTATCATTAGTCTTCAACAGGGAAAAATCTGATAAAATATAATAGACAACAAGTTTTAAATCAACAACTGCAGCGGAACAACAATCCATTAGAAGAGTTAAGTAGAGAAAGAATTCTATTATCTTCTAAGATTTAAAAGTCCATCATCAATATTTTATCCCTGTAACATCAATCAATATACATCTTGAATCAAATATTCATCTTTGCACTACAGGCCAAAGATATTCATTTGTATCACCAGTTGGTCATGTTCATCTTAACACCTGTTCATCTTTGCACTACGGGCCAAAGATATTCATTAGGTAATCATTCATCTTTGCACTACAGGCCAAAGATATTCATCAGTTAATCATTCATCTTTGCACTACAGGCCAAAGATATTCAGTAATATCATCATTTAGGATTGCGAATGATGAAAAATATCTTAAAGAAAATGAATCCAGTGAGATAAAAGATCAAAGATTTAGGGATTCATACTTTAGTTTATCCAAGTTCAAAAATACCCTATAATAATCAATCGAGGAGCAAAATTCAAGAATAAAGATCAAAACATGGATACAATCAAAGATAGTAACCATAATAGACATCTTGGACAAAAAGGAGAAAATTTCATTTTTTGGTGAATAGTTTTGTATTCGTGAATAGTGCCGTATATGTGAATAGTAATCCCGACACAAAAAGATAGAAATTCTACAATAAAATCCATACCAATATTTTGGTATAATGATATTGAAAGAATAACATCATTAGGAAGAAAATAACATCCCTTACCTCAAAATATCAGTACTTCTGATCGGAATATCGGTATAAGGCTGAAGGAAACTTGCACTGATGAATAGCAACTCACAAAGTATCTAAATACTCACAAAATACGCTCGATAATATAGAGATAGAAAGAGAGAAAACTTGTTTCTGGTGTGATTTTCAATTCTAACTAAGCACCTTATTTTTAGGAAAATGCTTAGAACGCCATAGCAGACTAACCTGCTACCTAATGACTTTACCTGCTACTATTTAAGCCCACCACTTTTGAAATTAAATTTCAGCACATTTCATTACTCACCAACCAAAAGTGGGGTCCACTATATTTTTAATAAAAAATATTTTATTTTCTGAAACTTCAATAATTCATAATAAATAGCCCTTTTATCAGAAAAATTCGAATCTCATGTGCTTTCCATAGAAAATTTAATTCTCTACAACTTTGTAAGTTTAAGTTTTTCCAAATTCTAAACGAAAAATGACCGAAATTCACATACAGACGATTTTCAAAACCTCCATTCTGACAAAATACTGATAAAACACCTCAACATTAATTCTTTCATTTATAACCACATAAAATAAATATATCCATCATTTATATCCACATAAAATAAATATATCCTTATCATATAAATTAATAACTAATTATTCATAAATAATATTACATAATCACAATTATGACAACCAGGTCCTTCCTAGGAAAGAGGGGGCTTTTCGATAAGGATTTCTCTTTATTGGCGCGTAATTATGTGACCAAACCCCTTTCCTAGATAGAACTTCCTTAGATATTACCAATAATGCTATCTAATAATATTATTCCAATAATATGAATTATTGATCTGATAATGGAGATACTGTGCAGTGATAATTATTGAACAATAATAACATAAAATATCAACGCAACAATTATTGAATCAATAAAATAAAATATTGAACAATAATTATTGTAACAATTATTGAGTAGTGCTTTCTTACGTAAGAATCAATAATTCAACAATACTGTGTAATATCGCGTGCTACTGTGCATCCACACGTATTACTGTATTTTAACCACCGGGTATTCCAACAGTGTTAACGGTAACCATTACGCCGTTATTTATAAAAACTCAAACTTATCGTTTTCTTCATCCGACAGTTTTCCATTATGGGGCCCACAAATGGATGCGCCGTCGTAAGAATATTCCCCGACAGAAAGAATATTCCACGACCAAACGAATATTCCCCAAAAAAATGAATATTTTATAACCACTTGCTTATTTTGCAAAATTTTCACATTTCACCCCTAACCAAAGTATAATATCAAATTAATACATTATTATTCACAATAATAAATAGAGGAAATTTGATTTTATTCATTAAAAAGTTGGGATCTTACAACTACCTTGTACTCGTGGAGATTAATTGCACTCCGGGATTGATTTCTCCGCCTCGTGACCACCGAGAATCGATAACGTCACCGGACTTGGAATTTCCGGCGGTGGCAGTTGTTTAGAGGTCAAATTCTTTGGTTGGTCAATTTTAGAGACCAATGCACCTTCGAGAAGCTCTGATCCTTAAGAACATATTCCTTCCCATGAGCTGGATAGATGAAATCGTTTTCCCCTAAATCATGCCACACAAATCCGTTCCTGTAGCTCCTAATAATAGAACATAATACTCTATAAATTAGTTTTAAAAAACATAATACTCGATAAATTAGCTAAAATACAATTAAAGGGATACCAAATTCACTAATTTTGTAAATAAAATATTAAAAATATATTAATTCTGTAAATATTTTCTAGACACACTTTTGTTGTAATTTTTTCTAAAAATACAGTAAGAAGTGTAAATAACCCTAAAATTAAAATTCAGCCAAAAAAATGGATTTTCAATCCTGGATTAGGCCAGTTGTAACTATAGCCAGAACATGTTGGCCAAGGCTTCCATTCAAGCCGGACTTTAGGTTGGTATAGCCCTAGGACTGACACGGTTTTCCCAACATGCAAATAGGGGTCCGGTTATGCTAAAGCTGAAAATCAACTTCATCATAGTGAGTTATATAGTCTTGCAGTACAATTTTAATTATATTGATAATACATTACTGTAAAACTAAACATCTCACTATGGTGAAATTGATTTTCAACTTCACCATAGTCGGATACTACAAATAGGCATGTTCAAAGCCCCCACGCCTAGGCTGGTCCAGGGCTCCAGGTTAAGCCTTGACCATACCGGATTTCTTCAAGGCGGTTTGATTCGTGCTTTCGATTTCAAGCTTTTTGTGCACCCCTCCTAATATGACCTATCTAGGGTCACTGAACATGTTTAATTTGTTACTAGTAGGTATTTTTGAGGCATGTGTTATTTTTATTATATTATGTCTTAATATTGTTCAATATTTTTTATATTAACATATACTAGCACAATGATATGTAGAATGTAAAAGAAAAATGTCCTTATATTTTGAAATGGAGGGAATATAAATAGATAAATTACGTTCTTTGTAAGAATCTGGATCAAATCAAATCATAATATAATAAGACCTAATACACTTGTCTCAATAATATATTTTTGGGTTCTTAGTCACTACAAGCTCACCCAAAATATCATGATTTTGACCATATTAGTGATAATAACTTTGAGTTCTTATATACATTTCCAAGTATCCCACATGTTCCGATGTGGGTGTTACATTCTTTTATCAACTTTTTATTCTATTTCTTATAATTTTTTGAATTTCACACAGAGACTTAATTTCAAAATGATTATAGCGAAAAGAGTAATGTTACGGTAACAAAACATGTATACAAAAAAGTGAATACAAAATAATGTGTTGGGTTATAATTAGTTGATACTCCATCGTATACGAGTGCGTCTAATAATTAAAATTAGGGAATAATAGTCATACAAAGATGTGTATGTTTTATTTGTGCATAGTCTGTCAAAACTATGTCGTTTTGGTAGATTTGTTTTTTTTAAAAAATTCTCTCCTTCCAAATCAAAAATCAAAAATTAATTTGCTAAAACGACGTAGTTTTGGCAGACTGTGTACAAATAAAATATACATAGCTGTGTATGACCATACTGTCTGTATAACTAACTATTATCATAAACATCATTTTGTAAATTATTTTTATATCTGATTTTTAGTAATGAAAGTTCTAAGATTATAGTGAATAATATTCGGGTATCTATTGTGAAAGTTTTCTACTAAATTACCATTACGAGACGTATATTAATATATGAAATTAGGTAGAACTAGTTGGTAGCCCATGCAATGCACGGGCTAGTTTGAACAACAGATTACACCTTTATCTAAAATCAAGACATTACAATGACAGCTAAATATACAAATTGTCTGCACTATAACTCGCACACATACAAACACACACAGGGTCATTCAACATGTAAACACGTCAATTTTAATCGAAGTTATATATCGGGTACCCATCTTTAGTGAAATATTGCCAAATCACTAAATTAGTAACTCAAAGTAGGATTAAAGGGAGATTTTACGAATTTAATAACTTGTATTCATTCAAATTAAACAATATATGACCATCCAACATGTAAACATATATACGCATATATTGCAGTTTTGAGAACAACCAAACACATTTTGAAGAAAACCATATCTGGTCATCAATTAAGCTAAATGGCGAGCGAGGATGACACTGTATCCCTTTTTAGCGCATGGCCTACGGGTGAACATATAGTAAGGGTATTTAGTATAAGATTAATAAAAATTAAAATTGACAATATCAGGGAAGAAAATAGTACATTCAGTCATTTGCTCTATCTTGGGTATTAAGAATGATAAAAGGAACTAAAATCAGCAGTAAACTCATAGCCAACCTTATATAAGGACATGGAAAAGATTTAGATATCTAGAAAGTAGACGTGTGCAGGAATAGTTAATCCACTGAAATAGAATCAAAAGGAAGGGTGACAAGTGATTGTATACCAATTTCATTTGAAGTCGAGCACCGCGCTTCCCTCTAGAAATGACAACAGCCTTGCATACCAACAATTCAAAGAAAACAATTAATCAAACCAATTACTGTAGTATTAACACATTTTAAAGCAATCACACCTTTAAATAGACATACTTAAAAAAAGGAAGAGGGTGCGGGGGAACTTATGCTCTTATTTCCCTACCAGCAAGGTAGCTAAAAAATAGTACACATACTTAACTTAAATCTAAATTTTTATCACACTCACACACTGATATTCCTATTGTAAGAACCTCTAAATTGAATTAAATGGGTGTCTATATATATATATATATATATATATATATATATATATATATATATATATATATATATATGCTAAGCTTCAAGCTACTAACCTCTAAAATTGAAAAATCATCATCAATTCAAAATTGAACCGGATCCAATTATCATAAACTTAATTAGTATAATTCTAGTAGGCAAACAATAGAAAAAATAGGTTCATTAACCATTGTAAATAGACTAATGAAGAAATTTGGGGTAGTGAAGTAAAAAGAAGGGAGAAATTAAAAATAAACAATAATGTTCTTACCTTTTTGTAGCACTTTAACAAACAGGTCATGTGTGTCTTCCCACACCAGCTTCAAGTATCCAAAAACCATAAAAATTATGAATTCACATTCATCATCTAATATAATGAATGTGAATTCAGATTTATCTTCTTATTTCTATTCGTTATAGGAGAACTTGTTTGTCTATATTAATTTTGATTAACTTTTTATTAGTTTATATGATGGGGTGAGAATGGATGGATAGGAGAATAACTTATATAATTCGTTGTGTGTCGATTAAAATTTTTTATGCACCTAAAACACATATTTATATATAAACCATGGTAAAACTTTAAATCAGTCTCATGTGAAAATTACATCGCGAATATAGAAGAGAATAACATATATAGAACATGATTTCAATATATAAAGCTTATACATAGAGTTGTCTCCAAGAGATGGAATTAAAGTAAAACTTTGTTATATATACAAATTCATACCATTACCATTCCGCACATACGTCTTTTTGTCAAATAACATACAAAACTAAACAAACGTTCTGGTTTTTATGAGATTGAAGATTGAAAGCATGCATACCATATATAGCAGACACGTAGTCTACTTATCATGGCAATCATCCTCCCATGTAATTATTCACGCTAGGGCATATTGTTGTTGTTGTTGCTGCTGTCGCCGCTGTTATTGGATCAGTTTGGTACCTGCAAATTCAGCTAGCAATTCAATTAATACGAAATTAACTTTACGCTTTTGTTCTCGTTTTCTCTTCTAATTCCCTCACCAATGTTACCATCTGAACTAATGTGTATAGACTAAAGGAATTAAGAAATATTGTTGGATGTTGTCTACATCAACAAACCCAATTAAAATAAAATGATTTCAAATTTTTATTAGCAAGCCTTTTTTCATATTAATGTGCATCATACTTAATATCAGCTCATTTTAGTATTCCAGTTTCACTTTGAAAAATGTGTCATTTGCTTACTTGGATCATCTATATATTCTATGCTCATACATATATATACATACTTTGAATTTTATAACATCTTTTTCCAATTCCCAAGGGAAAAAATCACTCGTATATAATGTGAGACCCCAAATTTTATGAAAAAGATTTAAACTTCTCAAAATATTTTTTTGAATATTATGGTGTGGATTTGATATAATGTTATAGTTGTGGGTAATATTTATAAATTTTGCAAAGTAAGAAAGTTGTTATAAAATATTCATTTGGTTGGGGAATATTCTTTTTGTCGGAGAATATCCGTACGACGACAAAATCATTGGTGGACCCCACAACGGAAGTATTGTCATATTTAGAAATGACAGAATTTTCTTTTTATAAGAATAACGGCAAAAGAGTTACCGTTAAAACTGTTGAACTACCCGGTAGTAAAAGTATAGTAATACGCGTGGTTGCATAGTAGAACACGGTATTGGTTATTGATGCTTACATGAGAAGTCACTCAGTTATACTCAATTATTCCTACAGTAATTGCTGCATCATATCTCTCATATTATTGATTCAATTATTGTCACAGTATCATCTGCATAATATGATATATTATTAAATCAATAATTGAGATGGCAAAGTTATTCATATTATTATTTGCAATATTGACAATATCTAGAAGTTTTGTCAAGGAGAGGTTTGGTCACCTAATTGCGCGCCAATAAGGAAAAATCCTTATCGGAAAGCGTCCTTTTTCCTGGGAACGACTTGGTTGTTAAATATAGTGAATTATAATATTAATGATGAATAAGTTCGTGTTGATTAAAGATGAAATTGATAGTTACATTGTGTGGGAATTATTAGTGTTAGTAGAAATCGATATTTATTTCGATAATAATTGATGTCTAGAGGTTATATTGACCAATCGGGTATTCGGGGCACTTTTTGTATCGTAGTACTATTTACATGTTACTATTCACCCGGTTACTATTCACTTTAGTAATGTTCACTCAGGTATTTGGGACACTTTTCGTGTCGAAGTACTATTCACGAGTTACTATTCACCCGGTTACTATTTACTCTAGTATTGTTCACTCGGGTATTTGGGACACTTTTTATGTCGGGGTACTATTCACGGGGTACTATTCTCGAAGTACTATTCACAGGGTACTATTCTCAAAGTACTATTTATGGAGTACTATTCACCCGAAAAATATATTTCTTTTCAGTCCAAATTATTTTTGGGTACAACATTATTCCATGAGGAGATGTGATAATTTTTCAGACCGTTGGTTGAAATTATAATAGCAAATCAATATGGATCGTTGGTTGAAGATATAATAGTAAATCAATATGGACCGCTGGTGGAAAGTTATAATAGTAAATCAATATGGATCGCTAGTTTAAAGTTTTAATAGTAAATCAGTATGGACCGTTGCTTTAAGCTTTAATAGTAAATCCATATGGACCGTCCGTTTAAAAGTAAATCAATCTGGATCGTTCATGAATTAGTTACTATTCAGTCCATTCTCCTATAAATAGAAGCTCATTCCTTCATTATTTCTTACGAATTCACTGAAACTCTAGAGAGAGAAACTATAGAGAGAAATAAGAAAAGTATTCTGCTACTTCACTACTCCAGTATTCAGTTTTTCTAAGGTAAGGGATATTATTTGTTGTACTCGTAAGGGGTATTATTCTTTCGTATTCATGAAGAGAGTTATTTTCTTTAAATACTCATAAGGGTTGTTATTCCATTGTTTATTATTATGTTGGAATAACCTGTCTATGCGAAGTACTGCATACATGGTGAAATTCTTCTGTTATTCCATTCTTTATTATTTTGTTGGAATAACCTGTCTGTGCGGTCTATCGCATGCCTGGTGAATTCTGTTGTTATTCAATTCTTTATTATTTTGTTGGAATATCATGTCAGTGCGGATTACGCATGACCGGTTCCATTCTTTATTATTCTGTTGGAATATCCTGTCTGTACGGATTACGCATGACCTGGTTCCATTCTTTATTATTTTGTTGAAATAACCTGTCTGTGCGGTCTATCGCATGTATGGTGAACTCTTTTGTTATTCCATTCTTTATTAATCTGTTGGAATAACCTGTCTATATGAATTACCACATGCATGGTGAATGATCCTTCGTATTCATTCCTTATTAAATTGTGGAAATGATCTGTCTACGTGGATTACCGCATGGCGGGCAAAAATCCATTTACAGTTTCATATATTCTATTATACTTAGTTGGTTAAAGCTTTGGCTTCTATACTCCATGAAATTAGTGGAATATCCTTGATATTTGCGCTTCATCCAGTATCTTTTCATAGAAATATTCTTCTGAGCATTCTTGAATTTTACTCCACAAAGCAGTATCATGTTGACAATTTGGACGTTATTGAGTTAAGGATAAATAAACTTATAAATCTTTAAAATTTATTCTTGAACTTGTTTTTATTGAATTGTCATCATCCTCATGCTTATATTATGTTGAAAGTCATCTTTGGCTTACGTGCATAGATGGACTTGGTATGATTATGACCAGGGATTATTCGGTATAATCATGACCGTAATGTGACGAATGATGTGGTAAAAGTCCTCATTGGCCTGTAATTCATTGGTGGACAGTTATTGGTATGATTATGATCAGGGATTATTCGGTATAGTCATGACCATTGATGATTACATGAATATCCTTGGCCGTGGTGCAGGGATGATTCGATTTAATTTATTAAGCTGAGTCTCAGTAATAAAGTTGCTGAAAAAATTTTTAATCATAGAAGATAGTAGATTTTATACTTTACCTGACTCTTCTAATGGATTGCTTATTCCGCTGCAGTTTTTGATCTAAAACTTGTTGTTTATTATATTATATCAATTGTTATACTGTTGAAGGCTAATGATAATTTATTGTGCATTATCTTAGTCATAATATTTCTTACTGGGCTAGTTGAGCTCACCCTTTCTTTCACTGTTCACTTCAGGAAATGAGAATATAGCTGGGACTAGTCAGGGAATGGATTGACGGTCTAGATAGTTGAATTAGTAGTCCTCACTATTCTGTGAAATAGTGTGATAATAAATTTATTGAGGACTTATTTTGAGTTTGTATACTGTCTAGAAGACAATATTTGTATTAAAACTCACAGCTAATGTTGAATATTTAAGTTTGTATTTGTATTTTGTACCTTGTATCTGGCAACCCAAGATGGGTGATGTATACCTATTTTGGGGGCGTCACAGTTGGTATCAAAGCTTAGGGATATGATCCCTAGCTGAGATGTGAGACAAGAACTAGAAGGGGAGAGACGGGGAATTCCTTCGCTAGTATAACCTACCTAAGTTTATTTGGTATTTAATTGGTCGGTCAGAGTATAGGGATAATATGTGATATATTAATTAACCCTTGTTTTGTGACAGTGTTTGAAAATGGCATCTGAAAATGTTGAGATTATCAATGAAGCACATGAGACCGTTGAGTCACCAACGATCAATACCCAGGATAAGGTGCAACAAGAAGACAATAATCCTCAGGTAAACAATAACACCGATGAAATGGTGAACGATGGGATGTTCAGAGGCTTTATGCAATTCATACAACATTAGGCGAGAGCGGTTCCTATTCAAAATGCAAGTGGAAACAATGGCAACCCACGGCTGGTCACTGCTAAGCAGTTCAAGGAGCTGGGACCGCCGGAGTTTTTGGGAAAGCCAAAACCGCTTAAGGCGGAGACGTGGTTAAAGAAGATCACCAAGATATTTGATGTCTTAGGATGTTCCGAGGAGAAAAAGGTTCCCTTTGCCACCTTTATGTTGCGTGAAGAGGCAGATTACTGGTGGAAATCTGTAAAACGTACTCAGCCTGACGCACTCAAGATGTCTTGGGAGAAGTTCCAAGAGCTGTTCAATGACAAGTACTTTCCTGAAAGTATTCGTCACATGGATGAGGTGGAGTTTATCAAGTTAGAGCAAAACAATATGACCGTGTCACAATACGAGGCTAAATTTGCGGAGTTATCCCGGTTTGCATCCCATTTGGTAGATAATGAGGAGCGAATGACACGAATGTTTCTAAGAGGTTTGAAACCCGATAGACGTCAATACCTCATTTCTCAAAAACTTTGTTTATATTCAGATGTTGTGAATAGGGCTTAGTTATTGGAGCGCGATAATGAGTCAACACAACCAAAAGGTAACGAGCAACAACATGATAATAATCATACCGGTGGCAATGGCCATCGGAACAATGATAACCATCGTGGGGGAAATTATCATGCCAAGAATGGTAACAACTTTGGTGGTAATCATGGCCAAGATAATAGGAGTGGAAATTTCAAGAAGAGAGGATTCAATAATAATGGAAAGACGTCAGCACCAGCACCTGTTGTTAAGGAAGGAGAACGACCACCTATCATATGCTTCAAATGCGGAAGGGGGGGACACATCAGTCCAAACTGTGTGATGCAGTCCAAAACATGTTATAATTATGGAAAAGAAGGTCCCTTAGCTCGATTTTGTTGTGCACCAAAGTCAAGTCCAGCTGGGATGGTGGCACCAAAGGCGGATACGGACAAAACAAAGCCGGTGGTTTCAGGAAGAGCATTTTTCGTGACTTATCAAAAAGCGAGTAACCCGAATGAAGTTAGCACGGGTTAGTTAATTATAAATTTTTGCGAAGTCTATACCTTATGAGATACCGGTTCTACCCATTCTTTTATCTCTTTTTCTTGCGCTCAACGTTTAAATTTGACTTCGGAGAAATTAGACTTTGACTTATTGGTTGAAACTTCGATAGTAGAAACCTTTGTTACCTCCACTGTTTATAAATCTTGTTGATTCAAATTGACACTTTCACGTTACATGTCGATCTTATATCTTTGAAAATACTTGCCTTTGATGTGATTTTAGGAATTGATTGGTTAACCACTCATCATGATTTTTGTAAGGTTGTTAGCTTTCATATTCCTAACCAACCTGTTATGCGAATTCAAGTAACCAAACCACTAAAGTCAATCATTGTCATATCAAGTCATAAGTAAAGAGCCTCGAGCCTTTCGTTGGTGACTTCCTTGTGTGGAATGCACCGAAGCCAGACTTTCTGTAGGCGATATTGTGAATGACGATGGCAAATTGATAGGTATCAATGTGACGTGTTATCCAAGTCTTGGATGAGAGTCACAGTTTTGAATGATATTTCTATTGTTAATAAATTTCCTGACGTATTCTTGAAGACTTCTTTGCCTACCCTAGAGCGTGAAATCAAATTTTATATTGACCGCAGTACAAAACCCGCTTCTAAAACCCTCAAATATTTTCTTCACCCAAAACGAACGTGTAATGTGCCAAAGACGTTGGCTCGAGCTGTTGAAGATTACGATCGTACCATTCAATATCATCGTGGAAGAGCGAACGTGGTAGCTGACGCGTTGAGTAGAAGATCGCATGCGTTTATGAGTGCGATGTTGTTAACACAAAGACCCATTTCGTATAACTTACAAATGATGAAGATAGAGTTAAAGACTCTAGGGACTCACGTGGTGATATCAAATATACGAGTAGAATCGACTTTAATCGATAAAGTTAAAGGTCGCTCAAGCTACATACTCAGAGCTGATGAATGTGAAGAAGAAGATTCAAGAGGGCGTTATTCTAGAAGCAAGAATCGATGAAGAGAGGAAATCTCAACCCTCGATTTAATTAGCCCATTTGAAATCCTCGATAGAGTATGAACTGTGGCCTATAGACTAGTTTTACCGCCAAGTATGTCACGTGTTCATAATGTTTTTCACGTATCGATGTTACATAAATATGTGGATGGCCTGAACCACATTATTGAATTAAATCTAGACGAGATAGCAGAAGATTTAACATATGAGAAGATATGTGTTAAAATCTTGGATAAGAAGGATCGTATTCAACACTCAAAGGTTATACCTTAAGAGTTAGAATCTGAAATGAAGTCAAGGTATACTCATCTCTTCGGCATACCAGGTACATACGTAAATTTCGAGGGAGAAATTTCATAAGGAGTGAAGATTGTAAGACCCAAAATTTTATGAATAAAGATTTAAATTTCTCGAAATATTTTTTTGAATATTATGGTGTGGATTTGATATAATGTTATAGTTGTGGTTAATATTTATAAATGTTCCAAAGTAAGTAAGTTGTTATAAAATATTCGTTTAGTCGGGAAATATTCTTTTTATCTAGGATTATCCAAACGACGGCACAATCATTGGTGGACCCCACAACGGAAGTATTGTCGTATTTAGAAAATGACAGAGTTATCTTTTTATAAGAATAATGGCGAAAGAGTTACCGTTAAAACTGTTGAACTACCCAGTAGTAAAAGTACATTAATACGCGTGGTTGCATAGTAGCACACGATATTGGTTATTGATGCTTACGTGAGAAGTCACTCAGTTATACTCAATTATTGCTACAGTAATTGCTACATCACATCTCTCATATTATTGATTCAATTATTATCACAGTATCATCTGCATAATATGATATATTATTAAATCAATAATTGAGACGGAAAAGTTATTCATATTATTATTTGCAATATTGACAATGTCTAGAAGTTTTGTCAAGGAGAGGTTTGGTCACCTAATTGCGCGCCAATAAGGAGAAATCCTTATCGAAAAGCCCCCTCTTTCCTGGGAGCGATCTGGTTGTTAAATATTGTGAATTATAATATTAATGATGAATAAGTTCGTGTTGATTAAAGATGAAATTGATAGTTCCATTGTGTGGGAATTATTAGTGTTAGTAGAAATTGATATTTATTTCAATAATAATTGATGTCTGGAGGTTATATTGACCAATCGGGTATTCGGAGCACTTTTCGTGTCAGAGTACTATTCATGGGTTACTATTCACCAGGTTACAATTCACTCTAGTATTGTGCACTCGGGTATTTGGGACACTTTTCATGTCGGAGTACTATTCACTAGTTACTATTCACCCAGTTATTATTCACTCTAGTATTGTTCACTCGGGTATTTGAGATACTTTTTATGTCGGGGTACTATTCCCGAAGTACTATTCACCTGAAAAATATATTTTTTTTTGTCCAAATTATTTTTGGGTACAATATTATTCCATGAGGAGATGTGATAATTTTTCAGACCGTTGGTTGAAGTTATAATAGTAAATCAATATGTATCGTTGGTTGAAGATATAATAGTAAATCAATATGGACCGCTGGTGGAAAGTTATAATAATAAATTAATATGGATTGCTGGTTTAAAGTTTTAATAGTAAATCTGTATGGACCATTACTTTGAGTTTTAATAGTAAATTAATATGGACCGTCCGTTTAAAAGTAAATCAATCTGGACCGTTCATGAATTAGTTACTGTTTAGTCCATTCTCCTATAAATAGAAGCTCATTCCTTCATTTTTTACGAATTCACTGAAACTCTAGAGAGAGAAACTGTAGAGAGAAAGAAGAGAAAAATTCTGCTACTTCACTACTCCAGTATTCAGTTTTTCTAAGGTAAGGGATATTATTTGTTGTACTCATAAGGGATATTATTCTTTCGTATTAATGAAGAGAGTTATTTTCTTTCAATACTCGTAAGGGTTGTTATTCCATTCTTTATTATTATATTGGAATAACCTGTCTATGCGAAGTACCGCATATATGGTGAAATTCTTCTGTTATTCTATTCTTTTTATTCTGTTGGAATAACCTGTCTGTGCGGTCTATCGCATGCCTGGTGAATTCTGTTGTTATTCAATTCTTTATTATTCTATTGGAATATCCTGTCAGTGCGGATTATGCATGACCTAGTTCCATTCTTTATTATTTTGTTGGAATATCTTGTATGTGCGAATTACGCATGACCTGGTTCCATTCTTTATTATTATGTTGGATTAACATGTCTGTGCGGTCTATCGCATGCATGGTGAATTCTTCTGTTATTCCATTCTTTAGTATTCTATTGGAATAACCTGTCTATGTGGATTACCACATGCATGGTGAATGATCCTTCGTATTCATTCCTTACTAAATTGTGGAAATGATCTGTCTACGTGGATTACCGCATGGCGGGCAAAAATTCATTTGCAGTTTCATATATTCTATTATACTCAGTTGGTTAAAGCTTTGGCTTCTATACTCCATGAAATTAGTGGAATATCCTTGATATTTGCGCTTCATCCAATATCTTTTCATAGAAATATTCTTTTGAGCATTCTTGAATTTTATACTTTACCAGACTCTTCTAATGGATTGCTTATTCCGCTGCAGTTTTTGATCTAAAACTTGTTGTCTATTATATTATATCAGTTGTTATACTGTTGAAGGCTAATGATAATTTATTCTGCATTATCTTAGTCATAATATTTCTTAATGGGGTAGTTGAGCTCACCCTTTCTTTCACTGTTCTCTTTAGGAAATGAGAATATAGCTGAGACTAGTCAGGGAATTGATTGACGGTCCAAATGGTTGAATTAGTAGTCCTCACTATTCTGCGAAATAGTGTGATAATAAATTTATTGAGGACTTATTTTGAGTTTGTATGCTGTCTAGAAGATAATATTTGTATTAAAACTCACAGCTCATGTTGTATATTTTAGTTTGTATTTGTATTCTGTATCTTGTATCTGGCGACCCAAGATGTGTGATGTATACCTATTTTGGGGGCGTCACATATAATACCAGTTCAGAGGATAATTAACAGGTAATTAATAATTAATATATTCGTCCTGAAAATTTTTTAGGGAGCTATAACATACTTGATTTATAATGTGGGTTCACAGTGACCAAAGGAGGTTAGAAGCCATCACCCTAAGGAATATGAGATTTTCGGCTATACCCCATATCTTCTGCATTTGGATTCCATTGGAGTGAGCTTACATGGTGTCCTTGACCACTACAAATAGATTAATGAGGAAATTTAGGATAGTGAAGTAAAAAGAAGAACGGAGAAATTTAAAAAAATACTACTCTTACCTTTTCGTAGCATTTCAACAAACATGTAAAGTGTTTCCCCACACTAGCTTCAAGTATCCAATAAATAAAATGAATTCACATTCACCATCTAATCTGATGAACCCAAAAAAAAACTCAATTATAATATCATTAACATGTAGACAGACTAATAAACAGAAAATGTTTAAGAGTTACTACCTTTGGATGTTTCGTCCTCTGCCCTGTACAATAGAAAACCTAATGACTTCAGTGGAAAAGACCTCAAAGTTGAATTAACAAAAACTCTAAACAATTTTTCTACCCACCTACCTTCTTTTTCACCTCTTCCTCTTCTCTATGCTTCTGGAATGGTGTTTTTTTTCTTTTAATTGAGAAAGAACTCATCTTTCATCAAACCACCAAAATCATTCAGAATCGCACACTGAAAACCCTTATGGAAAATTTCTCATACTATGCATCAAATTTCAGAACACACATCATATCATAAAATAAACTACAACAACTATATGCACAATCCAATGCAATAGGAGTCACCAAATCAATAAGAATATATAAATGCTACTGTGAGACCTCAGATTTTATGAATAAAGATTTAATTTTCTCGAAATATTTTTTAATATTATGGTGTGGATTTGAGATAATGTTATAGTTGTGGATAGTATTTATAAATTTTGAAAAATATGCAAGTTATTGTATAATATTCGATTGGTCGGGGAATATTCTTTTTATCGGGGAATATCCGTATAATGGTACAATCATTGGTGGACCCCACAACGGAATTATTGTTGGATTGAGAAAACGACAAAAATATTTTATGAAAATAACGTAGAAAGTTTTACCGTTAATACTGTTAAACTACTCGATAGTAAAAGTACAGTAATACGTGTGGTTGCATAGTACACGGTATTGATTATTGATGCTTACGTGATAAGTCACTCAGTTTTATTTTATTGGTATTATTAATGTAATAAAACAGAAAGCTTTTTATATAAAATAGAATACTTTTATAAAGTTATTCGTTTTATTAGGCTAATAATAAAATCTTTTTATATAAAACAGAATACTTTTATAAAGTTATCTCTTTTATTAGACAATAATTAGAATATATTATATTTTATTATGCATAGTATTTGCATAGTGCCTGCATAGTGTTTGTATAGTAAAATCTTTTATAAAGTTATTCATTTTATTAGATTATAAATAGATTATATTATATTTTATTTAAAAGATTTTGCTTTAAATATGGACCGTCAGATTAAAGTAAATCAATCTGGACCGTTCATGAGTTAGTTACTATGCAGTCCATTTTTCTATAAATAGAAGCTCATTCATTCATTATTTCTTACGAATTCACTGAAACTCTAAAGAGAGAAACTATAGGGAGAAAGAAGAAAAGTGTTCTGCTACTTCACTACTTCTATATCCAGTACTCTTCTTTCTAAGGTAGATGATATTATTTGTTGTACTCGTAAGGGGTATTCTTTCTTTCTTATTCATGAAGAGAACTTCTGTTATTCCATTCTTATTATTCTGTTGGAATAACCTGTTTATGCGAAGTACTGCATACATGGTGAAATTCTTCTAATATTTCGTTCTTTATTATTCTGTCGGAATATCCTGTCTTAGCGTTTACGCCGGACCTGGTTCCATTATTTATTATTCTGTCAGAATATTCTGTCTGTGCGTTTACGCTGGACCTGGTTCCATTATTTATTATTCTGTCAGAATATCCTGTCTGAGCATTTACGTCTAACCTAGTTCCATTATTTATTATTCTATTAGGAATAACCTGTTTGTGCAGTCTATCGCACGCATGATGAATCCTTATGTTATTCCATTCTTTATTATTTTGTTAGAATAACCTGTCTATGTGGATTACCACATGCATGGTGAATGATCATTTGTATTCATTCCTTATTAAATTGTGGAAATGATCTGTATACGTGGAATTACCGCATTGCATGTGAAGATCCATTTGCAGTTTCATATATTCTATTATACTCAGTTGGTTAAAGTTTTGACTTCTATACTCCATGAAATTAGTGGAATATCCTTGATATTTGTGCTTCATCCAGTATGTTTTCATGGAAATATTCTTCTGAGCATTCTTGAATTTTACTCTACAAATCTGTATAATGTTGACAGTTTGGATGTTGTTGGTTCCTGGATAAATTAATTCTTGAACTTGTTTTATTGAATTATTATGTCATTGTCATCATCCTCATGTTTATATTATGTTGAAAATAATATGTGTCCTGTAGTGCATAGATGGACTTGGTATGATTATGACCAGGGATTATTCGGTATAATCATGACCGTAATGTTACAAATGACGTGGAAAAAGTCCTCATTGGCCCGTAGTGCATTGATGGACAGTTTTTGGTATGATTATGGCTATGGATTCTCTTCGGCCAAGGGTGCAAAGATGAATTATTTTATGGCATGATCAGGACCATTGATGAAAACATGATTATCTTTGGCCCGTAGTGCATGGATAATTCGTGGTCGTGATACTAAAAAATATCCTTGGCCTGTAGTGCAGGAATGATTTGATGATGTGTATTATTTATGAAGACGAGTCTCAGCGATAAAAGTCATAAAAAAACCTTTTAAATCATAGAAGATAGTAGATTTTATTCTCTACTTGACTATTTTAATAGATTGCTTGTTCCGCTGCAGTTAAACTTGATGTTTATTATATTTTATCAGTTTAACAATGTTGAAGGCTAATAATAATTTATTCTGCATTATCTTAGTCATAATATTTCTTACTGGGCTAGTTGAGTTCACCCTTTCTTTCACTGTTCTCTTCAGGAAATGAGAATATAGCTGGGACGAGTCGGGGAACGGAGTGATGGACCAGATGATAATATTAGTAGTCCTCACTAATCTGTTAAATAGTGTGACAATAAATGTATTGATGACTTATTTTGAGTTTTAATGCTGTCTAAAAGATAATGTTTGCATTAAAACTCACATCCCATGTTGTATATTTAAGATTGTATTTGAATTTTGTACGATGTACTTAGCGACTCAAGATGGGTGATGTATACCTATTTTGGGGGCGCCACAGTTGGTATCAAAGCTTAGGGATATGATCTCTGGCTAAGATGTGAGACTAGAACTAGGAGGGGAGAGACGGGGAATTCCTTCGCTAGTATGACCTACCTAAGTTTATTTGGTATTTAATTGGTCGGTCAGAGTATATGGATAATGTGTTACATGTCAATTAACCCTTGTTTTGTGGCAGTATTTGAAAATTACATCCGAAAATGTTGAGAATAGCAATGGAGCACATGAGACGGTGGAGACACCTTTAATCACCAACCAAGATAATGTGATTAGAGATATCCATGTGGTGATTGAGGAATTAAAAGTTGCACTCAAGCTAGTCGCAAAGGTAGCAACTGAGAGTGGGGAAGAAGAAGAACCTGAGGAGGATTTATTAGAAGAACTTATTGATTAAAATGTAGAATTGAAAAATCGTATTCATGAGATTAGAAGAGCAGGCTGAAGAACGGAAGGCGGTCGTGGAGCAAAGGAATATAACAATTCAAAATTGTATTACCCGATGTGCGATAGCTGAACAGGAGCGCTCTTTGGCAGAGTATACGATATTAAAGCTGGAATCTGAGAATTCAAATGTCAAGGAGCAGCTGAAAGAAGAAATAACTGAACGAGTGAGAATGAAAGATGCATGGGTAAAAGCCACACAACGCGTTGATATTGTGGAAAGAGAAGTCCGATCCAAGAAAGCTAAAATAGATGATATGTATTTCTCTTTTTCGACAGCAATTGGGAGAACCCAGCATCGAGTTTTGAATTACCCTATACATTGCGGTCAACCCCAATTCGATATGGATCGAAGGTTAATGATTCAGATCATGGAGCAGGAGTACGACGAAGCAGTTGAGGGTGGAATATGCCCTATAGCGAAAGTCAATTCCAGTGGTAATGATGACACCAAAGACTGTCCCGAACAAGTCAAATTCGGTAGTTTAAGGGAGAGTATTTTTCGTGACGAGAAATCGAATGAAGTTATCACGGGTTAGTTAATTATAAATTCTTGCGAAGTCTATACCTTATTCGATACCGGTTCTACCTATTCTTTAATCTCTCTTGCTTGCGCTCAACGTTTAAATTTGACTCTAGAGAAGTTAGACTTTGACTTATTGGTTGAAACTCCGTTAGGAAAAACCTTCATTGCATGTGCTATCCAAGTCTTGGATGAGAGTCATAGTTTTGAATGATAATTCTATTATTAATAAATTTCCTGATGTATTCTTGAAGACTTTTTAGCCTACCCCTAGAGCGTGAAATCGAATTTTGTATTGACCCCAGTACAAAACCCATTTCCTAAACCCTTAAATATTTCTTTAACTAAAGCGAATGTAACATGCGCCAAAGACGTTGGCTCGATCTGTTGAAGATTACGATCATATCATTCAATACCATCGTGGGAAAGCGAACGTGGTAGCTGACGCATTGAGTAGAAGATCGTATGCGTTTACGAGTGCGATGTTGTTAGCACAAATACCCATTTCGTACGACTTACAAATGATGAAGATAGAGTTAAAGACTCCAGGAACCCACGTGAAGATAACGAATATACGAGTAGAATCGACTTTAATTGATAAAGTTAAAGTCGCTCAAGCTACATACCCGGAGCTGATGAATGTAAAGAATTTAGAAAGTTCAAGAGGGCGTTATTCTAGAAGCAAGAATCGACGAAGAGAGGAAATCTCAACCCTCGATTTAATTAGCCCATTTAAAAGTCTCCATCGAGAAGGAACTATGGCTTATAGACTCGTTTTACCGCCAAGTATGTCGTGTGTTCATAATGTTTTTAACGTATCGATGTTACGTAAATATGTGGACGACCCGAACCACATTATTAAATTAGAACTAAACGAGATAGCAGAAGATTTAACTTATGAGGAGATACATGTTAAAATCTTGGATCGTATTCAACACTCAAAGGTTATAACTCAAGAATTAGAATCTGAAATGAAGTCAGTGTATCTTCACCTCTTCGAAATACTAGGTACGTACGAAAAATTCGAGGGCAAAATTTCATAAGGAGGGGAGATTGTGAGACCCCAGATTTTATGAATAAAGATTTAATTTTCTCGAAATATTTTTTAATATTATGGTGTGGATTTGAGATAATGTTATAGTTGTGGGTAATATTTATAAATTTTGAAAAGTATGCAAGTTGTTGTATAATATTCGATTGGTCGGAGAATATTCTTTTTGTCGGGGAATATCTGTATGACGGTACAATCATTGGTGGACCCCATAACAGAATTATTGTCGGATTGAGAAAATGATAAAAATATTTTATGAAAATAACAGCGAAAGTTTTACCATTAATACTGTTGAACTACTCGGTAGTAAAAGTACAGTAATACGCGTGGTTGCATAGTAGCACACGGTATTGATTATTGATGCTTACGTGATAAGTCACTCAGTTTTGTTTTATTGGTATTATTAATGTAATAAAACAGAAAGCTTTTTATATAAAACAGAATACTTTTCTAAAGTTATTTGTTTTATTAGGCTAATAGTAAAATCTTTTTATATAAAACAGAATACTTTTATAAAGTTATCTGTTTTATTAGACAATAATTAGAATATATTATATTTTATTATGCATAGTATTTGCATAGTGCCTGAATAGTGTTTGTATAGTAAACTCTTTTATAAAGTTATTCGTTTTATTATATTATAAATAAAATATAATATTTTTTATTTAAAAGATTTTGCTTTAAATATGGACCGTTAGATTAAAGTAAATCAATCTGGACCGTTCATGAGTTAGTTACTATGCAGTCCATTTTTCTATAAATAGAAGCTCATTCATTCATTATTTCTTACGAATTCACTGAAACTCTTGAGAGAGAAACTATAGAGAGAAAGAAAAAGAGTGTTCTGCTACTTCACTACTCTATATCCAGTACTCTTCTTTCTAAGGTAGGGGATATTATTTGTTGTACTCGTAAGGGGTATTCTTTCTTTCTTATTCATGAAGAGAACTTCTGTTATTCCATTCTTATTATTCTGTTGGAATAACTTGTTTATGCGAAATACCGCATACATGGTGAAATTCTTATAATATTCCGTTCTTTATTATTCTGTCGGAATATCATGTCTGAGCGTTTACGCCGGACCTGGTTCTATTATTTATTATTCTGTCGGAATATCCTATCTGTGCGTTTACGCCGGACCTGGTTCCATTATTTATTATTCTGTCGGAATATCATGTCTGAGCGTTTACGCCGGACCTGATTCCATTATTTATTATTCTGTTGGGAATAACATGTCTGTGCAGTCTATCGCACGCATGGTGAATCCTTATGTTATTCAATTCTTTATTATTCTGTTAGAATAACCTACCTATGTGGATTACCACATGCATGGTGAATGATCCTTTGTATTCATTCCTTATTAAATTGTGGAAATGATCTGTATACGTGGAATTACCGCATGGCGGGTGAAGATCCATTTGCAGTTTCATATATTCTATTATACTCAGTTGGTTAAAGTTTTAACTTCTATACTCCATGAAATTAGTGGAATATCCTTGATATTTGCGCTTCATCCAGTATATTTTCATGGAAATATTATTCTGAACATTCTTGAATTTTACTCTACAAATCAGTATAATGTTGACAATTTGGACGTTGTTGGTTCCTGGATAAATTAATTCTTGAACTTGTTTTATTGAATTACTATGTCATTGTCATCATCCTCATGTTTATATTATGTTGTAAGTCATCTGTGACCTGTAGTGCATAGATGGACTTGGTATGATTATGACCAGAGATTATTCGGTATAATCATAACCGTAATGTTACAAATTATGTGAAAAAAGTTCTCATTGGCCCGTAGTGCATTGATGGACAGTTTTTGGTATGATTATGGCTATGGATTCTCTTCGGCCAAGGGTGCAAAGATGAATTGTTTAATGGCATGATCAGGACCGTTGATGAAAATATGATTATCTTTGGCCCGTAGTGCATGGATAATTCATGGTCGTGATACTAAAGAATATCTTTGGTCTGTAGTGCATGGATGATTTGATGATGTGGATTATTTATTAAGCTGAGTCTCAGCGATAAAAGTCATGAAAAACTTTTTAAATCATAGAAGATAGTAGATTTTATTCTCCAGTTGACTCTTTTAATGGATTGCTTGTTCCGCTGTAGTTAAACTTGATGTTTGTTATATTTTATCAGTTTAACAGTGTTGAAGGCTAATGATAATTTATTCTGCATTATCTTAGTCATAATATTTCTTACTTGGCTAGTTGAGCTCACTCTTTCTTTCATCGTTCTCTTCAGGAAATGAGAATATAGTCTGGACGAGTCGGGGAACGGAGTGATGGACCAGATGATAGTATTAGTAGTTCTCACTATTTTGTTAAATAGTGTGACAATAAATGTATTAAGGACTTATTTTGAGTTTTAATGCTGTCTAGAAGATAATGTTTGTATTAAAACTCACAGCTCATGTTATATATTTAAGATTGTATTTGAATTTTGTACCATGTATTTGGCAACTCAAGATGAGTGATGTATACCTATTTTGGCGGCGTCACAGCTACAAATTTAAAGAAAAGTAAAAATAAACAATTTATAATTATGTAAAACTATTTAATTTCATGTACAACAATGAATGATGAGATTATGATAAAAAAATAATGGGCCTTATATTTTACTTGAAGAGGTGAAAAAACAAGATTCTTAACAATAAGGGCTACAATCAACTCAACATGTTATCATACAAAAATTCATGTTTTATGGAGTATTTGTTTACAGTGAAGCAATTTTGTTTTAAGGAAAAATAATAATACATTATTGTCCTTCCTTCACTTATATCCCACTTTCCTGAAAACTGTGCAAAACAATTACATAAATCGATTGTACTTTTTTTTAGAAATTAACTAAATAGCTAAAGTAGTAGTAAACAATCATGTAAGTTCCTGAAAACTAATAAATATAGAGATGAAAGTAAAAAAAACATACAATTCTATTCACGCTGATAAACCCATCCAAAATACTCGGAAGAATCGGCTCCGCTCTCCGATCCTCCACTCTCCGACGATCTTCCACTTCGACGATCCTCGTGAAGAAGACCGAAGTAGGAGGGGCGGCAAAGACAGGAGGAATACAAAAGAACTTTAGAATAATCAGGGATAGAGGAGAGATTTGAGATGTGTGTGGGGAGGAGGGAGAGATACGGAACAAACCTTTAAGTAGTGTAGATTGATTGGAGACGATTTGAGGTGATTTACATGGGAAAAGTAGGAGATCAAACCGAAATGGGATTTATTGAGAGGAAGAGGAAGAGGGGAAATAAACAGTTTTGTCAACTTAAGGACGGTCCAAGGAGTTGATAGTTTTTTAATTGACGGAGTTAACTCTTAATTAATCAAGAGTTAACTCAGTGAATTTCTCAATTGAACGGATCGACTGTCCTGCCTTTATATATAAAGATTAATTATAAGATTGATCTAATATATTAAATATATCATTAACATATTTTTAAGAATAATTATCCACTTAACTCTTTATAATCACAACATATACTTATTACTAGGAAAATAGACGCTTGATCTCGTGAACAAACCGAGAGAAAAAAGATCCATTAATTACACATATGTAGCATTTCGGTAAATATAGTGTACGAAATTGATCTTTTACCAAATCCAAACGCAACCTTTTCAAAATTCTAACTGAACACTCCCATATATTTCTAGTCCTCTCCCCCTCTATTTCGCTGTCATCATGGCCACCTCAATTCGCCTCCGCCGTCTGGGCACCACCGCCGCGGTAATCGCCGTCGCAGCCGGCGGCTCTTACCTCTCCCTCCGGGACCCCTCCGTCTCGTCCAATGACAGCGGCGGTGGACCCGCTCTCGAAGAACTTCAAAGGAAGATCAGTGACCCCTACGCCGTTGTCCCGTCGCGAGCCGTCCAGCAATCGACTCTTATCGGCTCCAGTTCGGCTAATCCCCTCGACATTCTCGTTATCGGCGGCGGAGCCACCGGATGCGGCGTTGCTCTGGATGCCGCCACTAGAGGACTCCGCGTGGGACTTGTGGAGCGAGAGGATTTCTCCTCCGGAACATCATCCAGGTCTACTAAGCTCATCCATGGAGGTATACTTGTATATATCGAATCTGAATTTCTGTCTTTAGAATTTTAGATAGCTTTTGAATCATTTATCTTTTTGATTTTACAATTAGGCTAAAATCACTTATTAGGCACTTTTTTAGAAATTTTTTTATACTGTGTCATTGATTTGATTTGTAAAATTAACACATTCATAATTAGTGAAAAAAGTATTGGAACTTTTAAAACATGGCCTTAAAATCTTTGCATTTATAGCAATCATGCATATTAGAATACGATATACATAATTTTAATTAGGTTCAAATCATTATATACTGTATAAAAACATTTTTTTTAAAAAAAGTTTACTCTTTTACTAATGTTAGAATTAACCACATTCATAATTACTTCTATTAATTCTTGGAATGTATGAGGTTGAATGACTTCAATTAGAGAATTGTGGTGAAGACTTTGATTTGTAGGTGGACTGATTTCCTTGTTTGCCTACACGAATGAATATTAGACTACAAGTATGATAGTTTTATGAGTAGCTTTTGGAGAGGTCAATGGACAGTTTGGAGTTGCATTGAGCTAGGGTTGTATTGATTATGTGGTATCCTAGGGGTACAGGCTCGTTGAGGTGCTGCAAAAGATTTTCAATCGGGGTTGTTTCTTCCAGTTTGTTGAGATGGGTTTCAATGTTACTTTTTTAAAGTGTATGACCCCAGGGATGAGGCGAGAGGCGAATGGGAGGTACTTGCAGCAGTTAGAGGTTTTTGGGAGGTCCGTGGCATATTAGAGAGACTTTATTATTATTCGATTTTCATTTTAAAGTTGTGGTTGTACCCGATTCTCTTGAATATTGGATTTTCAACTCGCCTATTTCTGGAACAAGCTTAGCCTACACTGGTGATGTGAAGTCCCCCCCCCCTTAGTGTAAAAAGAAAGGTTAGCCATATGGATCAGAGAATTTTTGTTTATTTCAGATTTTGAGCTTATTGACTTTTCGTTCGAAAGAGGGTTGTTAGCATCATGATTATTATTTCCTATGTTCGAGAAGACTAAGAGCTATATTAAATGTTTTGTAGTCATGTCTTTCTCATCAGTATCAGATCTTATTCCCCTTTTACTGAATTGTGAAGGGGTGCTTTGAGTAAAAAAATTGTTCACGATGTTTGATTTGTTTTTCTTAAAAGTGGTGAGAATTTGATTGACATAGGACAAGATAGAAAGAAGGAATAAAGGGGTTAAAAAGTAGATACTTAGGTTAAAATCCACAATCACAAGACTTGGGGTCTGCTACGCACTGAATGGCTGAATCGGTCAGCCATTTAGTGCGTTTGTTTTAAAAAAAATCGTCTGAATGGATGAATCGGTCAGCTATTCAAACAATTTGAGTTGATTGGTTTAGTGTCATTTTTTTGGTTGAATGAGCTGCTGAATGAAGTATTTTTTTACAATATTAACTATTATATCAAGTAATATTAAATAAATTTACAATAATTTTGAATTTTTTCAGATGGGTAAAATAATAAAAATATGTTATTCAGATGTTTCAAACATGTCAATTATCAAACAACTTCTTTCATTCAGTATTCAGTTTCATTCAGTTTTTATCAAACAACCCCTTAATTCAATAATAAGCAATTAGCCAATATATGAATAAACTTATAGGAATTGCAATGCTTATATAGGATTACGAAAAACCCTAATTTTGTGAGACCACATAAAACAAAATATAAGAATTATTTGCTATAATTTTAAAAATCTAGAATAATCTACCAAATATAAGAAAATATATTTACACTAAATATCCAATATTTATATCTGTATAAGAACATAATATATTTAATTGTAATAGATAGCCTTCTCTGTCTCATTTGTATAATTTATTGGAGAAATTCAATGTGATAAGACCTCTTAATTTCAAGTTTAAAGCTAGTTGTCTTTTTTGAAAAAGAGAGAGAGAGAAGTGAGAAAGTACGAGTCTAGTAATATATTCATCAAGTATAGCTGTGGGAAGAGCATAGCAGTGGAAGCTTGTCAGTGAGGTCTTATTTGAGGGTTCTTTAAGGTGATGTTTTGCGAGGTTTGTATTTTTCTTGAAAGAGTATTTAGAGGGTTGGGGCGCCATCGAAGATGGCCTTTTTCTCTTGGATGGTGACATTCGATGCAATTTACGCTGGGTGATATTTAGAAGAGAGGTCACCGTCTTGCAAGTAGGTGTGTAATGAGTTGGATCGAGATTGAGACAATAGATCACTTGGTCAATTTTTTTTTTTTTTTTTTTTTGTGTATGTCAAGATTTGTCAGTTAGATGCTTCAGGTTGGCATGGGTTGAAGCTTAGGAAGGGATGGAGAAGGTGACGCGACATGGTGTCCCATGGCATATGGTGGACAATTTTGAAGGGCGGAACAATTGGTGTTTTCAGGGAAAATAGAGATCTCTTGTTCATATTCTGTCTTTTTTCCTTAGTATTCTTTTCTTTTGGCTTCATGTGGTGTTCACGGGCCCTATTATGAAATTTGGGCTTCTTGGGAGAGTTTGCGTTAGAAGCACTGTTCTAAAAATCCCCGCCTAAGTCTGCCTAGGCGATAGGCCCCCCTTTGACGACCCGCCTAGGCGCTAGGCCCCCCTTGGCACCTCGCTTAGGCGCTAGTCGCCCCAGGCGCCTCTCCTAAGCCCAAGACGACAAAAAAATTCCTCCAGGAAATTAGGTGGGGCCTAGGCAGAGTCTATACGGAGAGATTTTTTTATTTTAATAACTACCCAAACCAAATCTTAATATATTTTTTTTAATGATTTACCATATTCATAATACAGGTTGTAGCATATCAAATCACAACAAGAAGTAAACAATATCAAGTCAAAATGGATAATTTTATTATAGTTGTAATTTTTTGAAGTTGAACCAACTTCAAATTATATAAATGATGATACATTTGTAATGTTTAGTTTAATTCAATATAATTCTTAAATTTATGTTTAGTTTCTTAAGTTTTAATATTGAATTAAATTTTGTGAAATTTTAAATTTTATTATTTAATAGCAATCTTGTTTATAAATTTATAAATAAAACCAATACGTTAAAAATATGTTTGAACTTTGGACAATTGCATGTTTGTTTTTGAATTTTGACATTAGCAACAATATGGTTGTGTTTGAACTTTAAGCAAATGTATTTATTATCTTTATTATAGATTGTTTTGCTTTATAATATTATTTTGTTTGGATAAATGTAAGTTAAAAATATTAAAATTGGCTTAAAATAAAAAATCCGTCTAGGCCCCCTGACCTCTCGCCTTTTAGAACATTGGTTAGAAGTCTAATCTAGTAATTTTTTGAAAGACTTTGTAAAGGAGAATCTTGTATAGTGTGGGATTCTATATTTAAAGGTTGAGATTCTCTTTGTATAGGGGGGATTATGCTTTTGTTTGCCATAATTGTGTCGTTTATTTCCCTTATAATTTTTGTATATTGCATGTGAACTTGGGGTTCTTTTTATAGGGTGGGATTTTGTATTAGGTGCTAAAGTATTCTAAATATTTTCTGCTAGGTCCGCTTAATTTCCGCCTAGGCTCTAGGCGGGTCCTCTATCTTCCAGGCACCTAGGCCCCCGCTTAGGCCGAATCAGACATCTACCATATCGGTTTAATAAAGGTTTTGAAACTCTACAATACTTGAAATGAATTTTTAAGGTTTAAAAGATTATTTTTTGATGTAGGCCGAGCATGTGAAAGTTGGTTAGAACAATATAAAAGGCTTTGGAAGCTCATGAATTAGAAGTTGTATTTAATTAGTTTCTTTAATTTGTAGTTATTTTATTTAATTTGTAGTTATCTTATTAGAGTCCAATTTAGGTCAGGAAAATTATCTAGAAGTATTTTAAATAGCGATGTACTTCATTATTTTGATACATTGAAGAATTAAAATTGGTTGAGTTTTGTTTGAGAATTATGTGTGATATTTATCGTGTCCCAAAACCCCCCGTCTCCGTCATAATAGTATCAAGAGCCAAAATTCCTAATATCTTTTGATTTCACCAAATTTCTTCCTACCAAAATTTTCTTGGCTTCTATCAAATTGTTGACGTTCGCTAGAGAATTGACAACAATTTTTCGATACGAAAACAAGATCTACAGCAGAATTCATCGTCGCTGTAGTATCCATCTATCCTGAGAAAAAACATCAGTGTTAGTGTTCATCATCACATGTCAAATTACATTTTGGTACCCCAAGGTTTCTGAAATTTTCAATTTAGCTCCTGAAGTTTTTGAAATTTTCAATTCAACCCCAAGGTTTCTGAAATTTTTAATTCAACCCCAATACATATATACAATGTCTTACAGATTTAACGATCTAGACATTTTTTGGGCCAAGATAAAGCAACTTGAGCATCAAACCTTTCTCAAATACGAACAACTTAAAAAGTGTTGTGTCCCGTATAGTACCAAGTATTGGAAATTATGCGATGAGCTTGTACTTTCTAAAACAAGTCTTGCAAATTTAAAGGTACATTATGAGCACATAAACATGTTCTATGTTCGTCCATATTTTGGTCAATCGCAAAGAAATGTTTATCCTAATCGTGTTTGTTTAACTAAAGCAACACGTTCACAAGAGGAGATCCGCAAAACAAATTCTTACAAGACAATTGATGAATGTCTCACAATACTTAATCGTATCAGTAACCAATATAAAGTTGGTGAGGATAGAGAAGAGCAAGTACTCTTACATATTGATTCTTGTGAGAAATATGAAGCGAAAGTTAAGTGTGTTGAACACCTTACAGAGATGGTTTGCAGTGAGAAAATTGAAATAAAGTTTGACCCCAACTGCGACAAAATCAAGGAAGATAAAGTTAAGGTCAACCATGTTGATTTTCTCTTTCTGGATGATACATTCGAGTCCCAAGCTTCTTTAAATTTCTATATTATGTCATTGTTATTGCCAAAAATTGTGCTTATGACATTGAAACATCGGATGTGTATGTTTTGTTGGAAGTCATCTCTTGAACTGTGGTTTATTATTCTTCGATATTTCAAAACTCGAGGACGAGTTTTTTTCAAAGGCGAGAAGAATGATGCAGTACAAAAGAAGAAATTCAAGAAGTTAATTTTTAATTTTGTATTGTTATTTAGAGATAACTATTAGATTATTAATGTAATTATTTTAGTAGGATATTCTAGGAGAGTTTTAAGTTTTAATTATAGTTGTAGATTCTAATTAGGAGTTTTAATTATAGTAGTAAATTTTAATTAGGAGATTATTTCCTTTTTAAATTAGGATTTTTACTTAGTTCCCAAGTATTTGATTTTCTATTTAAGCATTGTAATATTTCATTATTTGATAGATTATTGAATGAATTGATTTTGAGATTAAAACTGTGTGTTTTTGTATGTTTCTTCACTGAGTCTTTGCGGAGATAGGTTCTTTTATTCATTCTTTCCACCTTGTCCTGCATCATAATGGTATCAGTGCTCAACCCCAAACCACCTTCTGCAGCCCATACCACTGCCCCAAAATCATTGTCGCATCATCATCATCATCATCATCATCATCATCATTAAAAAAAAACCTTCACAAAACCCAGCACCCACACCCCTGCCTGTTGCTATCCAAAATTTCCCATAATTACTAACCATTTAAGCCTCTATTAACCATTTAAATAGCCAATAAGTCATAAAAACTAAACCTTAGCTAAACACTTCCTTAAATTAAGCCTAACCCCATTATGTTGCAACAATCATCTACTAAACCCTCAATCTAGCCACCACTCACCTAGTCTCAATCGAACCCAAACAGCCCATCGATAACAAACAGTAACCTCAATCCCAAATCTTGATCCCTCAATTCTGCAGCACAGTTTAAAAAAAGGAAAAAAAGAAGAGAAAGGTAGGAGAGAAAGAGAGAAAGAGAAGAAGAAAAAAGGAGACGCCACTGCATCACCTTGCTACCGCCACTATCCTCTTCTCAATCAAGGTTTTTACTTCCTTCGTATGTCCTTGCGTGAAGGAACACAACACTTATTTAGTGGATACATGTAAAAGAATAAGATAAAGGAAGATAACATTTTGATATGATATCTCTCGGTAAATTACAATTAGGTACCCTAAAGTTTTTACAGTTTTCTAGTTTAGTCCCCCAAGTTTTCTTAAAATTTAAAATACCCCCTGAAAATTTTACATATCAGTCCCTGTACTTTCATCTTCTTCAATTCCAATCCCTGAAGTTTCATTAGTTTCAGTTCATTACTTGTTTCTTTATACTTTTTGCACTTAAGCCCCTAGAACAAGTCCAAAAAAAACAAAGAAAAAGAAAAAAAGAAAAATAGTATATTTTTATTTGCAGGAACTATGGTAAATGCCGGAAAAATCAACGCCAATATTTATATGTTACAACAAGATGAGCGTCACAAAAGGATTGAAAATTCAATCATAACACTTATCGCAAATGCAACAAATGTTCAAGCTTATATTATAGCAGTTGCAACAAAAGTTGACGTACTCACAGTACGCGTCGATAAGTGACAAGAAGATGCTCATAAGAATTTTGAAAACCCCATCCCGGATCTTAATAATCCGAGACTACAACAACATGACCCTAATCCATGAGTTAATCCTCATGTTTCAGATCCTAGGATGAATGCAGTGGATAGAGTAGCAAAGTTAGATGTTGGAAACTTCAATGGCGATAATGGTCCTGAAGCATTCTTCGATTGGATTCATAGTTTAGAGAGTTTCTTTTGTTAGTATGAATTATCCGATGAAAGGAAACTTTTCTTTATTGAAGCGAAGTTGAAAGGAATAACATGTATTTGGTAGGATCAACATCAACAAAATTTGTATACCGTTGCGAGAAGATGGGAAGATATGAAAGTTGCATTGACACGATGTTTTGTGCATTCGGATTATAAGCAGCAAGCATAGTTGCAGTTAACTGAGTTGGTGCAAGGAAGTAAATCTGTAACCAAGTTTACTTCAATGTTCTACAGTTTAGTTACAAGGTCCGAATTTCCTTGGGTTGAGGAAGTTTTAATCTTAATGTACTGTCGAGGATTAAATTTGGAGATTGCAGGTGGTGTAGCTTCAGGTATACTCTTGCTCTTGGATGATGCCGTTCAAGTTGCCACCCAAGTGGAGGATAATTTGAAAATGAATTATGTTAGGCCTCCAATACTAGTCCAAACTCGTAGTGAACATATTGTTGTGGAGCCTATTAAAAATAGGCCTGTAGAAAGATCGTCAGTGAGTCCTTCAGCTACTAGCAGACCTAATCTTACCCCAGGTTCTTCTAATACTAGCAACAACCATACGTCTAGGTGCTATAACTGTCGTGGTTTTGGCCACATGTCTTTTGAGTGTCCTTCCCCGAAGGTGAATGTTGCCTCTTCTCCCTCAAGGCAACTTGATGTTGTTAGCAAAGAGTTTGGGAAAACTGATTTGGACGAGGAGGTATGCAAGTCGGTAGACATCTAATATTGTTGTTGCTCATTTGGAAGGATGTTTAGGTGTTCTTCGACCTTTACTTATTGCTCAAAAACATAAGGATGTTCCTAAAATCCATCACGGGTAAATTTTTCAAACGAGAGTCAAATGTGCGGGACAAGTATGCTCTCTTGTGATTGATACTAGAAGTTGTACAGATGTTATCTCAGAGGAAATAGTTACAAAACTTGGGCTAAAAAAGTTGAGCCTCACCCAGAGCCATATGATGTTGCATGGATTACCAATACAAAGTTGCGGGTTACTCAAAGGTGTTTGGTTACATTTTTCATTGGCAAGCTTAAGGATACCGTTATGTGTGATGTTCTACTCCTTAAGGTTTGTCACATTATCTTAGGGCGTACATGGCTATGGGATGCAACATGATGCTCATGCTAATATCTATGCTCATGCTTGAAAAGAATTCCTTGGTAATCCAGCGTGCTTATTCTTGTGTTGATGTTTTTAACTCAATTGAGTCGAGTTTTTCTGAGAACTGATGTAGGACGAACCTATGAAAGTTGGTTAAAACAATATAAAAGGCTTTGGAAACCCATGAATTAGAAGTTGTATTTTAATTAGTTTCTTTAATTTGTATTTATCTAATTTAATTTGTAGTTATCTAATTATAGTCCAATTTAGGTTAGGAAAGTTGTCTAGGAGTATTATAAATAGTGATGTACTTCATTATTTTGATATATTGAATGATTAAAATTGATTGAGTTTTGTTTGAGAATTATTTGTGTGATATTTATCATTTGTCCCAAAACTCTCGTCCCCATCATTTTTGGTAATTTTTCATGTGAAATCTGAAAAAATTACATTTACTATATACTTTGTATAGTATAACAATTATATACGATAGAAAAATAAATAAGTGAAACTACCTAAGAAAATGCCTAGTCCGCCTAAGAAAACGTGTAGGCATGGCCTAGGTGGCCTAGGCGCTAGGCGGACCTAGAGATTTTTGGAACACTGGTGCTTCTAGTGGACTTATTTACTTATAAAAGAAAATAATAATTACTTCGTCAACTATACAGATTCTCGTTCCATACCTGTTAATTTCTGTGGATAACTTCTTTGTATATTTATTTCATATCGTCCTTATAATTATTTAGTTACTTCGTACTGATTAAAGCTAACCTTTTAGGTGTTCGCTATTTGGAGAAAGCTGTTTTTAATTTAGATTATGGGCAACTGAAGCTGGTTTTCCATGCTCTCGAGGAGCGTAAGCAGGTTATTGATAATGCTCCACACCTGTGCCATGCTTTGCCATGTATGACACCATGTTTTAGTTGGTTTGAGGTGGTATACTACTGGATGGGCTTAAAAATGTATGATATAGTCGCATGGAGACGACTACTACATTTGTCCAGGTATTATTCTGCTCAAGAATCTGTGGAACTTTTTCCCACACTTGCAAGGAAGGGTAAAGATAGAAGTCTAAAAGGAACAGTAGTTTATTATGACGGACAAATGAATGATTCACGAGTTAATGTTGGATTAGCATGCACCGCCTCATTAGCTGGTGCAGCTGTACTGAACTATGCAGAAGTAGTATCCTTTCTTAAAGAGGAGGGTGGCGACCGGATAATTGGCGCACGTATCTGCGACAACTTATCAGGTACATTAGCACTAGTTCATTGACTTCAGTCACATAATTGTCATGTGAAGTTGTTGCCTAATTTTTTAATAGCACTTTACCACGAAAGTATACGCGTTCAATTGTAATATTCAGCAAGCAAGGATATCGTTCCCACGAGGAAATAGACTAATATTTATCAATTACTAACTCTAATGCAATTAATCTTATTTTAAACTAAGAAAATTTTGTTTAAGATTTGAAAATTAAACTTAACAAACTAATAATTAAAACCAAAATTTCACAAGAATAACTGCAGATTTAACAGGTTAAGATTACAACTTCCCTTGGTATTTTATTTAAACTAACTTACTTCCCATTTAAAATAAATCAATTAATATGAATCATTATCCAAGAATGCTTTATGAATATTCACGCACTTCTTCCAAAGACACGTGAACAAATCCTCCTAAATCCAATCTTTAAGATGCGGAATTAAAAGGAACACCCCAGTTAATCAACTCACTATATTCCTATGTGAATCAAGTTAATTAGGGTTTACACACAAATTCTTTCAATGGATACAAAAGACACATAGGTATATTCCTATCCTACACGCTAATCATATTAACCCTATTCAGATTATATGAACAGATGTTATCATATCCAGATCTCAATCTATACTCCATCTTCCAATTTCATATAGATTATCACAGTAATTGTTGGCCAAACAATTAATCAATAAACATAAGATATAATAAACAATTCAATAAAAACCAACTTTCATTCAATGGGAAGCTTGCAATTTAAACTACATACCAAGTTCCGTTGCAATCTTAATTAAAATTTAGTTCATGATAATAATAAAGAAAAACATCATCCAAGTTAATAATCCAAACATCCCAGATAATTACAAAAGATAAAACTAGAAAAGAGAAGAAGAAACTCTGAATTTGCTCTTAAACTCTCTCTTAGATCTTTAGCCTTTGCAATTCTCCTTCGTGCTTTTCTTCCTTGTTCTCTCTGCAAATCCCTTGAAAAATTGATTGATACGTCTTTTCTAAAGTCTTCTCCTATTTGTATTGGTCTCAGCCCTCATTCAGACTCCTATTTGGCTTCAAAAATCCACTTGACAGCAGAAAAACGTACATCTTTACGCACTAGAGCGCCTAGGCGCTCATCATAGGCTATTTTCAAGCGCCTAGGCGCTTGACCAGGACCACGTAATTACAAAAATGCCACTCAGCTTTAATTTTCATGATTTTTGACCTTTTTCTTCTCCGAAATGACCAATTTGTCCCTCCAGCTCCAATCTACAACAAATAAACACAAAACACATAAAAAGATACTAAAAAACAATAAAAGATAACAATAATTAAGTTTAATAATATCGGATTCATAGGTATAAAACCTACTCATGAAATACCCCCAAACTTAACCAATTGCTTGTCCCCAAGCAACACAACACAATGCAATAACTAAATATGCAATGCAAATGCAACTAGATACATGCTTAAATTCCAGCAGTCAAACAGAACAAAATCTATTCATCAAGCCTCAGAGAAATCACAATAAACATGCTAGTACATCATATCAAGATAGATTAATAACTTCCTCGTCAATCATCAAATCTTAACCTGTTATTATTGATATAGTGTGTGTGTGCTTAACATCCATGCTAACTGATATGATGCTAAATACAACACATAATAAATCTCTTTAAAGAAATCATACAGTTTAAACTCACAAAATTCACGAACAAGCTAAAACCAACTAAAGACAAATATCCACCAAAATTTAAGAGTCCAATCCGGGATACTTATGCTTTATTGTGCTTTACGTGGGCTTTTTGCTCTTTTCCCGTTTTATTGTTGTTTTTTTTCTTCATATATATATATATATATATATATTTTAACCATGACTGTGCAATGTCTCATTCCATTAGGCTAACAGTGCTACCCCTTAGCGAGCTTTCGACCAACGACTCCCAGACCATATAAGACCTTAGGGCGCTAGGTTTTAAGATCCCCCTTCGGGCGTACTTGCTCAAGTAACAAAGGCCCCGAAACAAAATTAGCTACGGTATTTTTTTTTTCCAGCTTATATATCCCAAATTTCCCCCCCAAACTTAAGTTTTTATCTAAATTCAGTCATCTTCGCCTATTCATGTTTCTCATTCATTCAAACTAGCATTAACCTCTAGAAGTCCATTATGTGTCAATTTAAACTCAATCAGTCAACATGGTTGTTTTTACTGTGCTATCCTTATTATATCAGTTTCAAACAGGTACAGATTCAAATCATGACAAGAAATCACATCAAAGTCTTAACAGACAATACTATACTTGTCTACTCAATTCCAAACTCATCACTGGCCAAAACAGACTTAAACTATCTAACGGCTGGAAACATGCAAAAACTACTATATGCAAAACAGACTTAAATTTTTTTTTTTTTTAAATGAATGCAAACTACATGAAAAACTATTAACTAAATACTATATGAATGCACTAGATGAATACTACATGCATGAACTGGAGCTGGACAATTACACCCCCAAACTTAACTTATGCAATGTCCTCATTGTATATAAGAAACAAAAATTAAGAAATTAAGCACTGAGGACTTCCCTGAAAAAAAGAAGCTTTATTCCTCGTCAGAATCTTCTTCCTCTTCTTCTTCCTCTGGGGGTACGCAGACAATGGTGGAAATTGGTAGGGAGCGGCACCTGGATTCATGCGGGCAAACATTTCAAGGAATGCTGCACTAAAATTCTGATACACCTCCGTTTGCCGCTGAGCTAAACTATCCTGATTTCTTTCCATTCGGTCAAAACCTTGCTGAACTCGAGTGGCCACCATGTCGATCCTTCTAGTTTGATTTCTCAAATCTCGACGGATATCTTCATAAAAATTAGGTGGTTGCCCAGAACTTCCAGCTGCAGGAGGATTGTCGTGTAATTGTTGAATAGGCTCTGCTGCAGGCTCGGGAGGAGCAATAATGAATCCTAACCCTCTCGGGTGTGGTATACCCCCACCCCATACCTTGTACTTCTTAATAAGCGAGTGGTCAATTGCGGCTAAAGGAGGCTGTGTAGCTTCCTCGGCATCCCATTTTACCCCAGCTTGTTGACATAGTCCTGTGATCAAAGATGGGTGTGGTAATCCACCTGAGGTCCCTCCTCGAATTGCTTTGTCAATGGTATCATGAATAACTTGGCCCACATCTATAATTTTTCCTGATGCAATGCAGAAAAGCAATGCTGCCCTTTGATTTATAACATCACTCATATGCCTACATGGCATCAACTTGGCACAAATAAAGGCATGCCATGCTTTCCCATAACTGCTTAGTTTGGATGCGGGGAACAAAACAGCTTCTTGTTGATCTGTTAATTTCCATGTTGTTCCAGGTACACACAAGGCTTGAATGATCTCACTGTAGTCTAGCTTGTGTTCTAAATATTGCATGTATCAATTATTGGGTATCGTGTTCAAGCCGTAATAAGCATTTATTGACCCAAAACTGACCTCCACTGATTTTCCTCGAACCCAAATTATGTTACCAACATGATCTATTGCATTGGCGTAGAATTCCTTAACAATTTTAACAACCGATGCATCCGGTTGGGCTGTAAAGTTCACCCATCTTCTACTCCCAATCATTTGTAATAATTCCCCATCTTCTATCTCTGGCAATAATCCACGCTCGGGAATTAGTGCTTTATTAGAAAGTACATTGTAATATCTTTCGGACGCTTTAGCACTTGTAAATCTCTTTTTGTCATACTTTTGCGAAGTGCCCGAAGTCTCTCCTCTTTGTCTCTTAGTAGCCATAGTCTTATGTACTAAGTTCTTGCCAACCCAAATGATACTCAATGACTTAGGATAGCCAAAATCCTCTTTGTGACAAACTATCGAACACTTGGTGTGCACAGATTTGGAATACTATTGGTAGGCACTCCCCCAAACTTAATTTTCACCAATTTTTCCAATTATTAAGCCCACTATACATCCAAGGCAATACAAGCAACAACTAAGAGTACCCACACCCACTTGAGCCAACACAATGATAGAAACTAGCTTCAAAGTACTAACATAGCTATTATCCAAGTGAATCCAAATAATTTGCGATAAAATCTTGTGTACTTACTTGGGTATAGCCAAATATGATGTTCAATCAAAGTTGGATGAGCAATTTGAGCTTTGAACCCTTACTTTAGATAAATGTGGCTTGAATGCAAGTTGAATCCCGAATTGGTGAAGAAGGATGACAATATGGAACTTAGTTGCCTTGGTTTGGGTAGAGATTTAGTGTTTGATTAGGATTTGGAAGAGAAAGATTGGTTGTTTAGGCTAGATTAGATGAGGGTTTAGAGTTGTGGTGAGTTAGAGATGTAGTAGGAGAGTAAGAGTGTTTGATTTGGAATTGGAGAAGTGTAGCCCGAATTGGGGCTTTTAATTTTTTTTTTTTTGTATTAGAGCGCCTAGGCGCTTGAGAAGGTGCTGTCTGGACCGCCTAGGCTGTTGGCTGCAGAAGGCGTGGGTTGTGTAGAGCGCCTAGGCGCTTGGTTTGGCCTTGGCTGGAGCGCCTAGGCGCTTGGTCATTAGAATAGGTACTGACTTTGAGCGCCTAGGCGCTTGATTTGGCTTGAAGAGGAGAGCCTAGGCGCTTGGGCTGCATTTTAGGTTCTGACTTGGAGCGCCTAGGCGCTTGGTCTCTGCTTGTCTGGAGCGCCTAGGCGCTTGGTCTGTGTAGAGTGCTTGTTTTGGTGTTTTACGCTTCTTGCATGCCATACCTCCAATAACGTGTTTCCTTCCACACCAAAATTTGCGGAATTGATTAGAAATTTGAGATTTTGACGAGTGGACGTTCAACTTATTAAGATCATAAATGCTTGGCCTCCTTTCCTGCAATCAATTGAATCTCTGTTAGAGAACGATGGATGTAACAAATCCTAAACTATAAAATTTTTAACCACTAAATAAACTAATAGTAGAGCAAATTAATAAAAGTAAAAATATCAAATAACAATAAAACTTCCTGGGTTGCCTCCCAGTTAGCGCTTGGTTTATAGTCTTCAGCCTGACTTTCTCCTCTGTTCTAATCAGCAAAGTTGACCGATGTCTTTTCACGATCAACACAACCCCCATAGTAGTGCTTCAATCTTTGACCGTTGACTTTAAAATTACGTTTTGAATTCGGGTCTTCCACTTCTACAGCTCCATGAGGATAGACTTTTGTAATTATAAATGGCCCAGACCAACGAGATTTTAACTTTCCAGGAAACAATTTAAGCCTTGAATTGTATAATAACACTGTTTGACCTGCTTCAAACTTTCTTTCCAGAATTTTCTCATCATGCCACCTCTTAATCTTTTCTTTATATAACTTCGCGTTCTCATACGATTGGAGTCTGAATTCATCCATTTGATTCAATTGTAAGAGGCGCTTCTCCCCCGCGGCAGATATATCAAAGTTTAACTTCCGAATTGCCCAATAAGCACTGTGTTCGAGTTCAACTGGAAGATGGCATGCCTTCCCAAAAACTAACCTGTACGGAGACATTCCTATCGGAGTTTTGTAAGCTGTACGGTATGCCCATAAAGCATCGTCCAACTTGTTAGACCAATCATTCCGACTAGGATTCACTATCTTCTCGAGGATTCGTTTCACTTCTCGGTTAGATACCTCGGCTTGACCACTTGTTTGTGGATGGTAAGCAGTAGCTATCCTATGAGTGACTCCGTACTTAGCGAGGATAGCTGAAAACTGCTTATTACAGAAGTGCGTTCTTTCATCACTAATGATTGCGCGAGGAGTGCCGAATCTAGAGAAAATGTTCTTCCGAATGAACTTAATCACAACCTTCGCATCATTGGTGGGCGATGCTATAGCTTCTACCCACTTCGAAACGTAGTCCACCGCTAGAAGTATATAGGAGTTACAGAAAGATGGTGGAAATGGTCCCATGAAGTCAATTTCCCAAACATCAAACAATTCGACTTCCAGGATCATATTAAGTGGCATCTCGTGTCGCTTTGATATATTACCAACTCTTTGGCATCTGTCACATTTTAATGAAAACACACGGGCGTCTTTAAAGAGTGTTGGCCAGAAAAATCCACATTGAAGCACTTTAGCTGCCGTTCTTTCTCCCCCAAAATGTCCACCATAGTCAGATGAATGACATTGGTATAGAATATTCTCTATTTCAACTTCCGGGACGCACCTTCTTATTACTTGATCGCCACATTGTTTAAATAAAAATGGCTCATCCCATAAATACTGTTTCACATCATGGAGAAATTTCTTCTTCTGCTGGCTTGTCAAATCTGGCGGAAACACCTTACTGACAATGAAATTTACATAATCTGCATACCATGGTGTATCCATCCTTATCGTAAATAGCTGTTCATCCGGAAAAAATTCGTTGATCACTGTTGTGTCATTTTTCTTTAGTTCTGAATTCTCTAACCGTGATAAATGATCAGCAACCTGATTTTCTGTTCCTTTTCGGTCCCGGATCTCCAAGTCAAACTCTTGTAGCAATAATACCCATCTAATTAATCTCGGCTTCGCGTCTTTCTTTGCTATTAAGTACTTAATTGCCGAATGATCTGTAAACACAATCACCTTTGTCCCAATTAAATATGAGCGAAATTTATCAAATGCATAAACAACTGCTAATAGCTCTTTCTCGGTAGTGGTATAATTCAGTTGAGCGTCCGTCAATGTTTTACTAGCATAGTATATAGCATGAAAAATTTTATCCTTTCGTTGGCCAAGAACTGCGCCAATCGCAAAGTCGCTAGCATCACACATTAATTCGAACGGTATATTCCAATCTGGCGCTATGATTACAGGTGCGGTAACAAGTTTCTTCTTTAACACATCAAAAGCTTCTAGGCATGCTTGATCAAAGTTGAATGGGACATCCTTCTCCAAAAGATTGCAAAGTGGTTTTGTGATTTTGGAGAAGTCTTTTATAAATCGTCTATAGAAACCAGCGTGTCCCAAAAAACTTCGAATACCCTTTACAGAAATTGGTGGTGGCAGGTTCTCAATGGTTTCGATTTTAGCTCTATCAACCTCAATTCCTTTTGATGATACTCGGTGACCCAAGATTATCCCCTCTTGCACCATAAAATGACATTTCTCCCAGTTTAAAACCAAATTCGTTTCCATACACCGTTTGAGCACGAGGGTGAGATTTTCCAAACAATAATCAAACGAATCCCCAAAAATCATCATAGGCTATTTTCAAGCGTCTAGGCGCTTGACCAGGACCACGTAATTATAAAAATGCCACTCAGCTTTAATTTTCATGATTTTTGACCTTTTTCTTCTCCGAAATGACCAATTTGTCCCTCCAGCTCCAACCTACAACAAATAAACACAAAACACATAAAAAGATACTAAAAAACAATAAAAGATAACAATAATTAAGTTTAATAATATCGGATTCATAGGTATAAAACCTACTCATCAGAAGTCAACAAGTGTTGCTTACCATTCTTCAAAACATAATGTTTCCTGCCCATTTTGCTTTCATTTGTAATGCAATAAGTCTGCAAACTTTCAAAAAATGAATTAGAATATACCGACTACTTTATGTTCTAGTTATAATTACCATACCGACAAGTGTACCATTCTTTCCTTTAAAATGGTATGTGCCAGTAGGTCCGGTACATGACTTGGAATAATTTTTTGGATACTTTCATGACTAGGAATAATGAATTTATTCTAAGAAAACTAAATTTAAATTTTAAATGTTTAATGCACAAACAATTTTTATATGTATCGAAGGTAAAAGACATTAATATTTATAAGTTGATTCTTCAGATTTAATCCATCAAGTACGATAGTATTATGCATAAATATTGAGAATTTGATCAACAAATGTGAATCATCTTACCATTCTCTGAGCAATCAAAATACAATTTTATAAATGAATCTTAGATTTCATTATTTTTTTCTCATTTGCCAATTTAAAATAAAATATAACAAAAAAGTATGTCTTGAAACAACCACCAATATTTCGGCTGATGAGATGGTATATGAAGTTTTTTGTTTTGGATTTTCTGAAACTTAACATGTAGCATATCAGGATGGCAAAGTAACTATGCACTATATTTCTATAGTTTGTTCAACATGTAGTCTGCTTGCTTTTTTGTATTATTTATCATTTTGTTTTTCTACTTCTATTTGCAGTTATATACTCCCTTGGTCCCAATTTAAGTGATACGCCCTTTTATCTAGGTCTATTGTACTGTTTAGCAAACTTGGAGCATGTTCAAACTGTTGCATTTCTATGTTTTATTTACCAAATTTCTTGTATCCCTTTTGGGACTTTATGTGGGGTAAGGTTTTATGTCACCCCATGTGTATTATTTTTATATTAATAAAAATAAAGTGTGGGAGGAACAACATTTCCTTAAAAAAATATATATACTTGTAGTTTGGTTCTTGTGTCGTGGATATTAAGATATTCCAGGAATACATTCACAATAAAAATTTGATAGACTTATATTCTTAATATTTTTAATATTTACATATATTTTCATATTTTAAATATTTATATAGGATATTTTCAACCTTACTTAACTATTTAAAAATTAAAAATACAATACACAAACGTTTTAGTAATCATTTAAACATTAATAGGATTATTCATCTTTTACAAGCAGAAGTATAGTCTCTGAAAGGAGATGTATTCATTTCTCCAAATTCATGTGGTTGTTAAGTTATTATGGTCTTTCTTCATTCTCTCTATGTGGGTATCCTTTTTTTCTGTTCAATAGTATAATGAATAGAACCTTATTGTATGGATAGATAATGTGGTTAATGAATTTCTATCATCCTTACTTTTTGTTGAAGTGTACAGGGGATGAGTTCAATACGTATGCAAAGGTTATTGTGAATGCTGCTGGGCCATTTTGTGATGCTGTAAGGAATATGGCAGACAAGGATGCAAAACCTATAATCTGTCCTAGCAGTGGTGTACACATAGTGCTTCCTGATTACTATTCCCCTGAGGGGATGGGTTTGATTGTTCCCAAAACTAAGGATGGACGTGTTGTCTTCATGCTCCCATGGTTGGGGAGAACAGTTGCCGGTACTACAGATTCCCAAACCCCCATCACCATGCTACCAGAACCTCACGAGGATGAAATTCAATTTATACTGGACGCCATTTGCGATTACCTTAATGTTAAGGTTTGTACGTACATATCTTGATTGTTAGTTTTTCTTTTGCATGCTGCAGCTATACTTGCACTTTTCATTTTTTTTTCTGTATATATGTTATGTTTTAACTTATATGATATCCTTTTTTGCTCTTGAAAGTTGGTGCAATGAATTTTTCCTACTTGAATTTCACAAATCTAATCTTCCTTAATAGATGAAGTCGAAGCTACAAGTCATACCTTAAATCTGGCTGTCTCATCACCAGATACTCTATTTGGACTGTTCACTTTTGGTTTAGATTTTACAGTGTGAACATCATTGTTTTTCTAAGCTCTTATATAACTTGACAAGGGTCTTTTAGCACAAATTCTTAAAATTCTAATTAACAAGTATCTAACTCTTTTTTTTGATCCACGTCATTCTGAGTGGATAAGGGACATCTTACAAAAATCATGGTCTTCAGTCATAGAAGTACCTAAGATATAACTTATTTTTGTCTGACTTGAGAAGATCCTTTACAGACTACAGAGTTTTAGAAGTGGGTAACTGAAGTTTATTTGAGTGTCAACTTAATGCCTGCATCACTTCAATCTGTGAAATTGTACATCAGGTTTGACATTTTGATGTCTGGGGCCAATACTTTTTAGGTTTTAGTATTGGCAGAATTTTTTATGTGGTTAAGAAGTTATAGTACTTGATGGTTTTTATTCCAAGAATCACTTCACGAGATCACCTGAATATAAAGGGTTCCTCAGCTGAGTTGCTTAGTTCTGGGATTCCCTGTTTGTTCTATGTATTCTGTGTTCATATTGAGTATTCTGAACGACATAGTTTAAGTTTCTTTATGGTTCCTTTCTCATCTTTTATTCAGTCTATTTCTGAAGTCTAAGCTTGATGGAACAACTTAGGTACGGCGCATAGATGTTCTATCTGCTTGGAGCGGTATTCGTCCATTGGCAACGGATCCGAAAGCAAATAACACAGAGAGCATTTCCAGGGATCATGTTGTATGTGAAGAATTCCCTGGTTTGATCACAATTACAGGTGGAAAGTGGACAACATATAGAGGGTAATTGTTGGTTATTCTGATTTTACTTTATTTTATTGGCATTAATTGTTATTGGCAACATGACAAGTGAAAACGTGTAAAAAATAGGATGCTTCTTTAGGCATTTTACATACCTGCAGAAAACATTGCCACTATTGTTCTACTCAATGTACAATTATTATCATTAAAACCAGGCATGTTCAGTCTGTTGGTCTCTTCTTAGTAGATTTCTATTCTTATTAAGCTTTGAGTAATGTGCTTACTGGAACCATTTCAGCATGGCTGAAGATGCAGTTAATGCAGCTATAAAATCCGGAAAGCTTAATCCAACCAATAAGTGTTTAACACCCAACTTACGGCTCATTGGTGGAGATGGATGGGATCCTGCATCTTTCACGGAGCTTGCTCAACGATATGTACGCATGAAGGTTTCACACACTGGTAAAGTTGTTCCTGGAGAGATGGATACTGTTGCAGCAAAGCATTTATCTCATGCATATGGCACTTTGGCTCATCGAGTGGCTAAAATAGCTCAGGTTTTCCCTCTCTCTATTCTCATTTTCAGATACTATAACATTATTCTGTTCACATTTACACTGAAGGGATTAGAGCTGTTGTCCTGCATGTATCTTTAGAGTGTTAAAAAAATCCAAATGCAGTAAACACCAAGCAGCTCACGAATTCAAACTATGAAAGCAATATTCAAGCAAACAAATATTTCGTCACCTTATTAGGAGAATCAGGACCATTAGCTCAAAGTTTATCTGACGGTCAATATAAGTTAAACTTTTACATTTATTCTCTCTTTCCTCCCAGCTGTAAATTACTGCTCTCTCTTCTCTCATTTAACATTTATCATTAACTTCTTCTCTCTTCTATCTGCTTTAAGGTGCAAGTGTTTCTCTCTCACAATAGAACAGTGTTCATGGATCATTTTGACACCAATCTCAGGTTTTTTACATGTTAATCTCATGATAGCCATTAAACTATATATGAATCTAGAATTGTTTAGGTAATACATCTAAAACACAAAAAGGAAATATGGATTGATTGAAAGACGAATATAAAAAAGTTTACAGAAACACGTATCTGTCCATACTTGAGCATCAAGTATTTGGATTTCTCCTCCTATCATAGTTGTCACAGCGAGATGCGACGGTAGATGACCGCCAGGACACCTAGGCGATAAGGTGCTCACCATGGCGTCTGTATGACAATAAGTCGTTAATAATGTGTAATTTATACATTATTTATTTTACTTCAAAAGTATATTTGACAATAAAATTTTATGTACATTAAAACTCAAAACATAATAACTAACACTATGGAATAAATTAAAAACACAATTATATAAATACTTGACAATAAAAAATAAAACACTTGACATTGAAAACTAGTAGAACAAGTCAACAAACACTACGTGGAAAATAAAGAATAAACCAAGTCAACACTCGTCACACATTACAAGTCTAATAAGTAATAAAATTACAACATATAGCTAGTTCATGGGTGGGTTATAATGAGTCATGAGTACAAAATGACTTAAATCACTTAACTTGGGCCAACTACCAAGGCATAAACCTTGGAGGCTCGGCGTCCAAGGCGTTGCCTTGTCCATCTTTAGCACCAAGACACCTAGTCATCTCCCAAGCGACGCCATGACAACTATGCCTTTTATGCAGTATAACCAATTGTGGGCTCGAGTATAAACTAGGGTTCACATGTGACCTAAAACATTGAATGAAAGACAAAAAAGTTGAAAATAAATGAACGAGACAGATAATAAATAAACAAAAGGGGGGGACCACCTAGGGTTTTGGGGTTCGACCACCACTAGGTGGTCACACTTTTGTGACAAATTCCATGACTTTCCCGATTAAACTTGATTTGAACTTCCGGAAGGACAAAACAAGAAAAACGAACGGAGAAGAAACAAGAAAACTGAGGTGACCCCCTAGGCACCCTAGGGTTCGACCACCTTAGGGGTTTGCCTCCTAGGGGGCACACCTTTTCATACTCTCGAATGTTGTGCCAGACAAGCTTTGAGTGGTGCAATGACGGAATAACGAACTCAAACCAAGGAAAGAGGCAAGAAAACTTGTGAGGGTCTAGGAATGGTTTTCCTTGAATACTCCATGACAAGAGAAGCTTCTTACGGGGCTAAGAATCATGAGAAAAATATTAAAATTAAGCAAGAAAGGCCAATGCGAACGAAGAGGATTGAAGGAGGCATGAACCTAGGGTTCGGCCCCTAGGGCATGGCCTCCCCAGATTTGTGACCTCCGAAGTTTTCGACGAAGAGATCGAATGACATGAAATTCAAATAAAGAAAAAAGAATGGAAAGGCAGGATTGAACAACAAATACCTTGAAATACAAGACTTGAGAGAGACCTCCATGAGTTTCGAGGCAGAAGTCTTATGGAGACGACTCGTTTTGGGAAATGGTCGAGGGATTGGATTGGCGGCTAGAGGGATATGACGATTTGGGTATTACTTGGGTAACTAAGGATATTTCTGAAATTTCACCTAAGGTCACATGTCAGGCACATGACCCAAACATGCGCCAGACACATGATCACTTACCAGGAAATTCTATAAATACTCCCTCCATTTTAGTAGAATGGACTTTTTGATTCTTTCTAAACCTAAGACCCCCGAGAAGGCTCTTTTTCTCTAAGATTTTTGTCATGTGTTGCTGAAGTAATTGTCTACCTGTTCTTCTCCCTCTTCAATTCTTCAATCATTTCCGTACTCTTCATGAATTTCTCTCCTCCTCAGCTCACATGAAATCCTAATTCGAGTAAGGTACGATTTCCTTGTCTACACCAACTAACAAATTAATGCAGATTGAATAAAAGTATGATGTAAACAGAATTGTGGAAGGAAATCTGATACGAAGAACATTTACTGGTGCTATGAGTTTTATATTATATATGACAGTGAATTCTAATGCAGCAACGATTCTTATAGAGATTGATGGTTGCAATACAGATTTATTGGAAAATAGTGAGCATTGCAGAAATTGATTCACATTGCCTAGAGAGAAATTTTAATTTGATATAATAGGGAGAGAACAGGTCTTGAATGGGGTCTATTATTGACCACTAGATGGAATTAAATTAGTGGATCATAGGTGGTGGCAAATTATTTGCCACTAGATGTAAGTTGATCCCCTCGTATTCAAAAGCCCATTTGCTTATGGTTCGGTGTAAGACCCAATGGATAAGTGTGTTATGAATTAGAATCTGTTATTTAAGCATCATATCATGCTATGATTATCGGGGATCTTAGCTATATATGCATGGTAATAATTCAGTAATTCCTCTCGACCTGTATTGTAAACCTTTTCTTTTCCTTCTGATCTTATAGAATGAAAACCTGGGAAAGCGTCTTGCTCATGGATACCCTTTCCTGGAGGCTGAGGTTGCATACTGTGCTCGGGAAGAGTACTGTGAATCTGCAGTTGATTTTCTTGCTCGGAGGTGTCGGCTTGCTTTTCTCGACACCGATGCGGCATTTCGGGCATTACCACGTGTAATCCAGATACTGGCTACTGAACACAGTTGGGACAATTCAAGGCAGAAGCAAGAAGTGCAGAAAGCCAAAGAATTCTTGGAAACTTTCAAGTCATTGAAAAATGCACAGTTCCATGACGGGAAACACAATTAGTAAGTACTGCTAATCTGTTATTTAATTATGGTCAAATGACTGAAGTCAAATACTTATTAAATTTTTAGATTAAAATCTTGCGTTTTCCTTTTGATGTTCTTGTAGGATTATGATCGTAAAGGAGCTGGAATACATTGATTTATATGTATGCAGCAGCATTTTTCAAGCTTTTCTTCCTTTACAATATACTATATTATGCAGCAGTCAAGCTGAGCCTGAGCATTATAGATGCTTTGTGGTATAGGGTCTAAAGTTTTGAAAAAGTCGCGCCATTTCTTAGATTGTCTCGAGTAGGCATTTCCCAAATAATGTCGCATTTTGACCTTGGCTCTGGTCATGTTTTTGGATACTGGAAAAGAGCTGAATATTTATTGTAATTTACCGATAACCGGCTACTCTGTTATGCAAATTTTTTTTCCACGCAAATAAAGTAAGCCCTTCCTTTTTGAAACCTAAATTTAATTTATACGATTTGTTGATGTTTTCGATCATGGTTTTTTTGCATTTTCCATCGTTCTGGATTAGTCTTGGGTTGTCAATATGACAGTGGTTTATATTTCCTCTATGGATTGGCTCTAGTCTGCCTAAGCAGACTTTCTTCAGTTTAGTTGAGGAGCCACCTATGGTGGGTTTGAGTTTTATTTCGGTGGGAAAATAAAAGATGGGAAGAGTTGGACAGTCTTTTTAATTTTAGAAACAAAGCGTACAACTTTCCCTTGTATGTTATTCTCTTAAAGGCATATAATTTAGTACCTTGAACTATTTTATTTGATCAATTCTGTCAATTAAATGATTAAACTATTATTTTTTTTAATTTCAACAAATTGAGTCTGTCAAGGCAAAAATTACTAACATGACTATTTGAGTGGGACCATAGAAAGCTGATGTGTATTTAAATAATAATAATTCTATTATTTTATTAATTTAAATTAATTGGGTAAGGGTATATTTGACAAATCATTTTTTATTCTCCATTCAAACAAAACAAAGCAAATTTCAGACAAATCTATAGGAACAGACCCCCAATTTGAAGTCACTCAACAAAACAATCGGTAAACACCATGATTTCGACCATAAGGTCATGAAACTCAGACCATAAAGAATCACCGGCGAAAAATTCCTAACAACAGCCAAAAAGAGCTGTGAAAATATTGTAGCAAGAAGGAATCCAAACAGTTTAAAACAAATAAAATAGTAGCAAAACCGAATCAAGATGAAATGGAAAACAAAATCAAGCCTAAACCCAACACAAGCACAAGCAGATCAAGCTTGACCAAAATAAACCACAATTGATTTTACAGATAAACAATAACTCAGAAATCAATAAATAAAAAAAGAAAACCAATCATGAACCCTTGTTATTCAAAGAACACAAACCCCTGTTACTCAAAGAACACAACCACGGATCAGGAACTAAAGAAGAAATTAACATGGGAAAAAAATGTATGTTACCCTATTTATTAATACCCATTAAACTACCATCCTACCAACAATTTATACATAGAAAAAGATTTAATACCTCCAAATAATAAACCTAGAAATCAAAAAAATTATCAATCACTGACTTAATTGTAAACTCTGCAACGAACTAGAGTTTCGTTTGGGTATGAAATTTTTTTAATAGGGAGGAAGAACAGATGGATGAAATTAGGTGCGAAAGAGACGAACTCTTCATCTTCTTCAACCTCCAGATCCGTATCACCTTCTTAAACCTCCAGATTTGTATCACCATCATTTGTCCGCGTAAAGGAGTAAGGAATAATCAGATTCAATTTTTTCCTCTTCCTCCTTTCAAAATTGACTATTGAATAACTACTTTTTTTGGCAAAATACTTCGACCTTCAAGTTTCAACAGTGACTACGGTGTAAGGAAGTTAAATATGTTAAATAAGGGCAATTGAGTACTCAAAAATATTAAACAAGGATAGAGTAGTCTTTTCATTTTTTATTTTTATTTCTTTCAGTATGTTGGTCCAGCTGGTAGTCGGTTACATAGTCACTTGGTTGGTGCCTTGCTTAATTTCCAATCTAGATTCACATGGGTCATCATATATGTACTGAATTCAGCTATTGAGAGCTTATGAATGAAATTGTTATTATTTTCTCTCTTAAGTATTTCTGAATCTGTCTAATCTCCCCCAATTCTTCTCTCTTTCTCTGACTCTTCTTTCTATTCTTCCTTTTTTTGCACTTGCTGAGCTGCAGTATAGGAAGCTTGTACCAACTGAAGTCATCAGTTTGTTACATACGGCTGCTAGGACAAATTTTTGGTGATAGTTGATTTGTGATTGAGGTTTGTTCGTGGTGAATCAGAGGCTACACCAAAATCTATGGAAACTCATGGCACATTTGTGATTTGGATTCCCATTAATAACTTAGGATTGAGTTTTTTTATTTATAAACTAGCTGGGTCCCGTGCCTCCGGCACTGTATGGACAATATAATTTATCTCAAATTTTGAACGACCAAAATAATTTATTGAGTGAGCGGGAAATTTAAAGTCATTTGTATTTTATTAAATTATTATTAGATTATTAGATAGATAGATGTATTTTATTAGATAGATGTATGAACGGTGAGATTTATCTCAAACTTTGGACGGCCCAGATGATTTATTGAGTGAGCGGGAAATTCAAAATCATTTGTATTTTATTAGATAGATTTGTTTAATTAAATAGCTTAGTTTTAATGTATTAAAGAAAAGGGTGTGATTATTTTACCTTTAATATATCAAATATATTTAATCACAAAATAAAAAATTATTTTTTTATCCACATCAACTGAGTTATGTCCTACCCAAATAGTCACGCCTATAATTTTTGATGTGGCACCCTCGATTGAGTTGAATTGAAAAAAAAAATAAAAATTCAATTATCTAATAGACAAAATTAGAAGGTGGATCACCAAAATAAAATATGACCTATAATTCAGGGTAGTAAATTATATTTAAGCATTCTCTTAATGCACTATTATTGACTTGTATGAGTATCAGATCCACCAGAACCGATCAGGTGAGGGCTCCTTTACTTTGTTAAAATGCGGACCTTTTTTTTTTTTTTTTTTTTTTAAAACAACTAAAAAAATATTTAATATTTTATGGAACTGATATTTTTTCATAATATAATGTTTTGGGCGTGATTTGAATACCTATACCAAAAAATGGTGGTACAGTCTGCACAGACTGTACAGACCTATTTTGTTATACGTATCCAAATCACATCCAAAACACTGTATTATGAAAAAATTTCAGTTCCATAAAATATTAAACTTTTTTTTAGTTATTTTAAAAAAAAGGCAAAAAAATAAAAAAAAAATTCGTATTTTAACAAAGTAAGGGAGCCCTTACAGGAACCGGACCCTCAGATCCACACTCCCACTTATTTATTGAGATGCAATATGAAGGATATTTTTCATAAGCATGCCCCTCCATTTTAGGATGAATTAAAAAACAAATAATCAGATTCTTGATAGTTCGGATGGCTAAAAGTGTTACTTACAAACATTTAGACAAGTTAAACTATTCTATATAAAGCTTCTATACAATGCTTGAACCATTTGGATTTGTGTTCAGACGAATGGTGATAGTCTAGCGGTAAAAACATAATTGGGGGACGTCCGGTTCCTTAACGACCGGTACGTCCGGTGCCCCACTTTTTTTTTGTTTTTTTTTTTCAAAATTATTAAAAAAAAAAAAAATAATAGAGCAAGTTTGAACAAAACACTGTAAAAGAAAGTACGTTTTTTATTGAAAAAATACTGTAAAAGCAAGTACCGTTTACAATTTTTTGTTCAAACTTGCTCTATTTTTTTTATTTTTTTTTCTCATAATTGTGGAAAAAAAAAAACAAAAAAATTTACACCAGACGCCCCCCCCCCCCAACCCGTAAAAACATCTCTTTTAATTGTACAAAATCACATGAATCTACTCCTCAACAAAAATAAGAAGAATTAATCAAAGCACTATGATGGATACATAATTAATACAATTTAATATTCTCATATTTATTATTTTATTTAATTAATATATTTTATTTTGTAAGAAATAACATTTATTTTTTAGGGAGCAAATAAAAGATTTATATCATACTTTTAAAGATAGAAAATGACTTGGATGATTACCGTATAGAGATAGAAGTCAAAAAGAAAAGAAAAGGAAAAAAGGAAACAAAACTGTCCAAGTTCAATGAACCTAAATTAGGGCACAAATTTATTTTTTTTATAAATAAGCATCTTGTTTTAGAGAGAAAGGGCACCACTTGTTTTTTTTCCCCTTTAGTTTTTCGTTGGTGTAGAAGAGAGTAAGCTATTTAGAGCTTTTGTCTTTTTTCTTATTCCAATCATGTGTGGTACAACTGTCAGAGACTATTTGTAACTTTATTTTATTTATATAATAAAAATTCTCTTTTTAATTATTGTTCTTATCTCATGCAAATAGTATTACTAATATTATTTGTTTTTGTTTTTAATTTCACGACTAGCTAAATTTCTAATACTTACGATGATGATGAAATTAGATATTTCATAATAATATTTTCTTTCTGTTCCAAAATTAATGCCTAATTATTTTTCCCTTCATATTTTCCTTCACATAAATTGCATATGATTCTTATATTTGATTGTGAGGTTTTGATAAGTTATAGTTAATATTTGAATTTTTCATAACTTATGCTTGTCCATATTAATTATATGAATCATTATTTTTAAAGGGAAGGAAAAATAATTTGAGAAATAAGAAATTATTTATTATGTTAATATTTGGTGGATTCTGATTCATAGGTATCTTTTTTCATTAATAGTTTCTGTTATTAATTAATAGTTTGAATAATTTAGTTAATAAATCTTCTCCACCATTTTTGTTTTTTATTTGCCTAAAATATTAATTAAGGATATATTAAAGAGTTGATCTAGTATCTGTGGTTCGACCTGCACTTGCCAAATTTACAATAGACGTTGTGCACTTATAGTACATAATTTTAACACATCAAGTTTTTTGTGTCGTTGCAAGAACTAGAATTAATTTTTTATTCCTTAATTTTTATTTATTCGAATTAGTTTTTAACTCTAATATATATATTTTTTTAATTTTTTTCAGGATTATCGAAGAGAATCGAAGGAGCGAAAAGATAAAGATTTTGTTGCTGCGCTTTCTTTGGTACTTCGTATCTCCATATATTTTTTAGTAGTTTAGTTTTCTTTATTAATATTTTTTTTAATTGCTGCATTCATGCATTCACTCACGTAGAGCACATCCTGTTAGGTTTTTATTTATTTATTTTTAATTTTTGTCAAATATAAACTGTGGTGATTGTTGGATGACTGAGGTACGTAAAAATTTCTTTTTTTTTCTTCTTAATTCACATTGTTTTAGTACACTTTATTTGTTTATAATTTTTTTTATTTGTGCACTTTCATCTTTAATCTAAAATTAAGGGCACAACCCGTAACAAGATAAGGTGGGAATTTCATCACTCTTCCTTGGCCCACAAATAACCCAAGAATCATTTTACATAAATTTGACCTAATAAAATCAAGTAGATGTTACCCCCTAGGACTCTCGAGTTCAATTAGGACAAGAAACTCCAAGAGGAGGTTGAATTTTAAACTAATCAAACTACCAGTGTCTAGGAAAGTGATTTAGAAGGTAAACGTCTAAAGAACGTGTGGTTATTAAATTAGTTATCGTATTTACGGAGAGACTCCCACCTTTCTTACACTTAAACGCCTAGTGGTGTGATTAAATTCGAATTTGGTGGACCTTGCGGTGTAACTTGAAACGGTTAGGAGCTGTCTAGATTTTATTTAGATTGACCTTAGAAGTAAATTTTTTTGTGTGCTTATCTACTTATTTACTAAATAGTGCATGCAAAAAGTGTGGATTAAGGACAAAACATCTCGATTAGTGAGAACACCTGATTTTTTGGATTTAACTTTAAAAGATCTCACTTTAAAAAAAATGGAGGTCGCACAAACCGTTTCTTTAAAGGATTGATGTTATCCTTCTCGCTCTACCCAACCTTCATGCATAAGTCTACCACCGTTAATTGGTAATAATTTTAAACTTAAACCGTATTTCATAAATTTGTTACCAAAGTTCATTGGTATATGATCCATACTTATTCATTCAAGAATTTGAGGAAGTTTGTGCTTAATGAAAATTCAACAATTATCTGATGACTCAATTAGGCTAAGATTTATCATATTTGCTTTAAAAAATAATGCTAAAAAGTGGTTATATAGCCTACCAAATAATTCCATATCAACCTGGGAGGGATTTGTTGTTACATTTCTAAAAAAATATTTTTAAAATCATAAAACTGCTATAATTAGGACTACAAATTATCAATTTTGTCAACTTGAAAAAGAGTCCTTTTGGAAATATTTTGATAGATTTAAATTTTTTTTATCCCAGTGCTCACACCATGGAATTGAGAAATGAAGATTATGTCAAATTGCCTACGAATGTTTAGACTATTCCACTAAAACAATGTTAGAGTAGATGTGTCAAGGGAATTTTCTAAATAATGATGAGGAAAAGGCTTGGGAGTCTTTAGAAGACATAACAGAAAAAACCATGCAATGGGAAACCACCCGAGAGACTGATAAACCTAACTCATCTAGGGGTGTTCATACAATTGACAATTCAATTGCCACTGAAGCTAAGTTGGCTGGTGTACTTAAAAGACTTGAAAGTTTAGAAACTAGGGGACCATCATAGGTGAACCAAGTTTCCACACCAACACCTTTGCGTCTAAGGTGTAATTCACCAAGTCACGTGATAGAGGAATGTCCTAGAGTCATGGCCCAATTTGAAGAATATGAACAAGTTAATGCAATGTTTAAAGACCTATGAATGACCCATTTGCACCCACTTCTAATCCAGGTTGGAGAAATCATCCTAATTTTGCATGGAACCAAGGATCCTACCCAAATAATTCTTCATCTCAAGTCAATCAATCTCTAAATTAATCTTTTCAACCTTACCAAAAGTCGAATCCTGGTCCATACCAAAATGCAAATTCAGCAACTCAATATCATCCAGGTTTTTCTAATGAAAGTGAGAAGGGACTTAACACTATAGAGAAGAGCATGAAAACTTTAATGAAATCTCATAATAATTTCATGCAAAACACTAACCAAGCATTATCTCGTCTAGAGATCCAAATGAGTCAATTGGCCGCTACAGTTAGTGAAAGAGAGAAGCGTAAGCTTCCTATTCAACCCGAGACCAATTCAAAATTTTCATTCCCTAATCAAAAACCTTATCATGCTAATTAACTTGAAAACAACCAAGTCAATCATGTCAATTCTATAATCTCTTTAAGGTCTATAAATTATTTTAACAATCATGCTGGCATTGATATTGAAGAAGAGAAAAATTTAAATGTTGAGTCTAACAATCCATCTTTAAAGTCAGCCAAGCCTGAAAAGACCACAAACTCTAAGTCAGTAGGCCCATCCACTAAACATGTGTCAAAACAGGATCAAACAACACCTTCTGAGTTAACTGAAAAAAATCTTTAAACCAAAACCCCGTTTCCTCAAAGACTTAAAAGAACCACTAATGTTCCTAAGAAAACTTTTCTAACAGCCCATGTTAGTTCTATCTTATCATGCCAAGTCCTTATGAAATGTACATATCTTAGTTGTCCTACTATCTTATGCATCATAGGTGACACCCTAATTGAAAAAGCTTTGCTTGATTTAAGAACTAGTGTGAACATGTTACTATTTTCTGTGTACCAAACCTTGGGTTTAAGGGAGTTAAAAAAGACAAGTGTCACACTCCAACTAGCTGACCGTTCTGTTAAAGTACCAAAGGGAATAGTTTATGATGAACTCATTAAGGTTAGCGATTTTTTATTCCCTGGTGACTTTGTTGTTCTTGAAACACAACCTGTTGTCAATCCCAAGGGTCAAATTCCTGTCATTTTAGGTAGACCATTTCTAACAACCTCTAATGCGTTAATCAACTGTAGACTAATGAAATTGTCATTTGGAAACATGACAAGTGACTTAAATGTGTTTAACGTAGGAAAGCAATCTAATGATTTTTCTGACCAGTCCGTTGAAGTGAACATGATTTAAAAAATGTCTGGAACTGAACTTACGAGAGAAGATTAAATTTTAACTTTTGTTTAAATCATTTTGGTCAAAATTGGGATGGAACAGAATACTTGAACGAGGTCAATGAGATGTTGGACTCCACTTCCCTTACTGTAGATTGGAACCTATAGTTGAATCAAGTTTGACGTATTCTGAGTATTTTCAAGGGAATCACATTGAACTTGAATTTAAACCCTTTTGTGATCATTCTAAGTCTACCTTAGGTGTGACGCCCCCAAAATAGGTATAAATCACCCATCTTGAGTCGCCAAATACATGGTACAAAATTCAAATACAATTTAATTATACAACAATCGTGTAAAATACGACTAAACATATGCTGTGAGTTTTAATACAAATATTATCATCTAGACAATATACAAACTCAAAGGAGTCCTCATTACATTTATTATCACAATATTTTGCAGAATAGTGAGGACTACTAATGCACCATCTAGGACTATCACTCTATTCCCCGACTAGTCCTTGCTACGTTTTCATTTCCTGAAGAGAACAATGAAAGCAAAAGGGTGAGCTCAACTAGCCCAGTAAGAAATATTATGACTAAGATAATGCAGAATAAATTATCGTTAGCCTTCAACAGTGTTAAACTGATAAAATATAACAAACATCAAGTTTAACTGCAGCAGAATAGGCAATCCATTAGAAGAGTCAAGTAGAGAATAAAATCTACTATCTTCTATGATTTAAAAGGTTTTTCATCATATTTATCGCTGAGACTCAGCTTAATAAATAATCCACATCATTAAATCATCCCTGCACTACAGGCCAATGATATTCTTTAGTATCACGACCACGAATTATCCATGCTCTACGGGCCAAAGATAATCGTGTTTTCATCAACGATCCTGATTATGCCATAAAACAATTCATCTTTGGACCCTTGACCGAAGAGAATCCATAGCCATAATCATACAAAAAGCTGTCCATCAATGCACTACGGGCCAATGAGGACTTTTTCCACATCAGTTATAACATTACGGTTGTAAGATCCCAAATTATTAATAAATGAAATTTAATTTTCTCTATTTATCATTGTGAAATAGTAAGGGATGATTTTATTAATGTGGTTGGTTATGGGTAAAATGCGCAAATATTTCAAATAAGCAAGTGGTTATAAAATACTCATTGTTGTCAGAGAATATTCGTTTGGTCGTGGAATATTCTTGCTGTCGGGGAATATTCGTACGACAATGCAGCCTTGTGTGGGCTCCATAACGGAAAGCGATTGGATGAAGAAAACGGCAAGTATACATTGTTTATAAATAACGGCACAGTTGTTACCGTTAATACTGTTGGAATACCCGGTGGTTAAAACACAGTAATACGCGTTGTTGCACAGTAACACACGGTATTGCACCAATTATTGATTCTTACATAAGAAGACACTACTCAATAATTGTTATAGTAATTAATGTTCAGTATTTTATTTTAGGCTTAAATATGAATTAGTACCCTAAACTATAGGGCATATTCCACTTCGGTGATCCACCTTTCAATTTTGTCAATTAGGTGTTTAAACTATCAATTTTTTTCAATTACACAAATTGAACATGCCACGTCAGCAATTGCTGACGTGGCTTATTATGTGGGGCCTTAAAAAAGCTGATGTGTATTAAAAAAATAATTACTTAACCCATTTTATTATTTTAATCTTTTTAAAAGGGCAAAAGTGTAAAACAACATAACCAAAATTAAAAAACCAGAACAATTCAATTGACATCAAATTGAACGCCTCTCTCTCTCCCATACATCAAACCAGAAAAATCGACTTCCTGAGATCCGGCCTCTCTCTCTATTATCGAAGATTTATCTGCGTTTACCTTCTTCTTTCCATTCCCCCGTCTCTCACGAAGTTAGTACAGTTTCGTTCACATGTTTATGTTTGTAACTTTACAGCATTTTCAAAATAGGAGATCAATGATGAAGAATTTGAGCTAGTTCGCTATTTTTCTGGTCATACTAGGCTTATTTGAGCCCTTTGAGTCAAGATCTAGGTCAAACTCAAAGTCAAAGGATTTGTTTCAACTACTTTTTTGTTTTGGGTTATATGTTTCTGGTGATTTGATTTTGGGTTCTGATCCTTTGTTTTGGTCCAGTTGATGCATGATGTATCGTGATCGATTTCTCTGTTCATTTTCCGATTCGGCAGCTACTTCCCATATTTTTAGTTTTAATTGTTCTAATTTTTTTTTGGATCTGAAAATTTATGTTTTGTTCTAATCTGCTGCTTCCCATATTCTTTTGAATCTTATTTTGAAACAGGGATCAAAAGAGAGACGATAATTTTATTACTGTTGTTTCCCCCTTTGTCTGATTTGGGGGTGTTTTAGTTCTACCGGAGCATTCCCAATCTGGTTTCATGGTTTATTGCCCATGATCAGATTTGGGATCTTCATGTGTTTCATGGTTTCAGTTTCATGTGTTTCTGAACAGGGGTTGATTTGCATGTGTTTATTGATCTTTATGTGTTTCATGGTTTATTGGATTTGTTTCAAGGGTCTACTGAAATCTCGAAAATCGAGATTGAGAGGAATGTGTGTACGTCGGCGAAGATACTCCGGTGAAATACTCCTTCACAGTCGGCTGAAGATCCTCCGGCGAAATACTCTCGATAAACCCGGCGGTGAAGTTGAAGAACAGCAGTAAAGAAGATGAGAAAGAGAAAATGGAATTGAAAATGGAATATTAGAAATGTTAATTTATGTTTTGACTGTTTTGCCCTTTGTTTAATAAGAGTTGTTTATTTAATAATTAAAAAAAATTGACAATAAGCTTCTTAAGGCTCCACATAATAAACCACGTCAGCAATTGCTGACGTGGCGTGTTCAATTTTTGTAATTGGAAAAAATTGATAGTTTAATAACCTAATTGACAAAATTGAAAAGTGAATCACCGAAGTGGAATATGGCCTATAGTTTAGGGTACTAATTCATATTTAAGCCTTTATTTTATTGATTCAATAATTGCTGCATTGATATTTTATATTATTGTTGTTTTAATAATTGTCACTACACAGTATTTTCCATTATCGAAGCAATAATTCATATTATCTGAATAATATTATTAGAAAATATTATTGGCAATGTCTAGAAAGTTCTGTCTAAGGAGAGGTTTGGTCACCTAATTGCGCGCCAGTAAGGAGAAATTTTTATTGGAAAGCCCCCTCTTTTCTGGGAACGGCCTGGTTGCCAGTACTGTGATTCTGTAATATTATTTATGAATAATTAATTATTGATTTATATGATGAGGAAAATATTAATTTTATGTGGATATAGATGGGAGAAAATTTTAATTTGACAATTATTAAAAATTAATATTTTATCCTTTTCTGATAAAATAATTCATTTAAATATATTATTATATTATATTAATATAATAATGATGATATTTTTTACAATGAATGTGGAATATATGAGTATATGAGGAAGAAGAGTATTTTTGTTGCATTAAATGATTAACACATGTTTTGAGTGTCGGTGGACCCCATTTCTTGACTGAAATTTGATTATAGCCTGTAAAATCACCCGTTTTTGGATTTCGGTCAATTTTTGTTTGAAATTTGGAAAAATTTAAACTTACAAAGTTGTAGATAATGAAATTTCCTATGGAAAAGACATGTGGTTCGAATTTTTCTGATAAAAGGGCTATTTATTATGAATTATTGAAGTTCCGAAGTTCCGAAATAATTGATTTTTGAAAGTTTTAATTATTTTTAATTACAAAATCATTTTTTGCTTGGTGGGCTGCATTAAACATGTGAAAGGTGGCTGAATTAAGATTCAAGAGGTGGGCTTGACAATTTTGTAAATATAATTATATTATATTAAATTTTCTACTTTGGTGTTCTAAGCAATTTCCTATAAATAGGGTGCTTAGGTTAGAATTGAAAATCACACCAGAAACTAAAGATTTCTCTCTCTATAATATCGAGCGTATTTTTGTGAGTATTTTAGTACTTTGAGTATTGCTATACGGTGCAAGTTCTTTCAGCACTATATCCATATTCAAGTCAGAAATACTATCCTTTTGAGGTAAGGGATGTTATTTTCTTCGTAAATGATATTATTTCTTCAATATCATTATGCCAAAATATTGGTCTGAATTTTTATCAAATTTGGAACTTTTCATGTCGGGGTTACTATTCATGAGTTACTATTCACGAGTTACTATTCATGAGTTACTATTCATGAGTTACTATTCACGAGTACTATTCACGAAGCATGATGATTTTTTTGTGAAGTTTCTATCTTTTAGTGTCAGAGTTACTATTCACGTTTACGGGACTATTAACGTATACGACACTATTCACGAATACGACACTATTCACAAAAAAATTAAATTTTTGTTTTTCGTTCAAAATGTCTATTATGGATACTAGCTTTGATTGTATCCATGTTTTGATCATTCTTGTATTTTACTCCACTCTGGTTATTTATGAAGTATTTTTGAACTTGGATTGTTTAAAGTACGAATCCTTAATATTTATTCTTTTGTTTCACTGGATTCGTTTTCTTTAAAATATTTTTCATCATCCTCAGTCCTGAATGATGATATTACTGAATATCTTTGGCATGTAGTGCAAAGATGAATGATTTTCTGATGAAAATCTTTGGTCCGTAGTGCAAAGATGAACATGTGTTTAGATGAACATGACTAACTGATGAATATCTTTGGCGTGTAGTACAAAGATAAATATTTAATTCCAGATATATATTGATTGATGTTACAGGGATAAAATATCGACGATAAACTTTTAAATTCATATATAGAAGATAGTAGTTTGCATTCTCTACTTAACTCTTCTAATGAATTATTATTTCCGCTGCGAAGATTGATTTAAAAATGGTTGTCTATTGTATTCTATTAAATTTTTCCCTGTTGAAGACTAACGATAATTTGTTGTACATTATCTTAGTCATAATATTCTTATTGGGCTAGTTGAGCTCACCCTTTTCCTTTTTGCTCCATTTTTCTTCTCAGGAGACGAGAATATAGTGGGAACTAGTTGGGGTGTGGAGTAATGGTTCAAGACAGTTGTTTTAGTAGTCCTCACTATTTTGTAAAATAGTGTATCAATAATTATAATGAGGGCTTATTTGAGTGTGAATATTTCTAGATGACAATATTTGTATTTAAACTCACAGTTTTTATGTTGTATTAATAAAGTTGTAGTTGTATCTGTACCATGTATTTTGACGACTCAGAATGGGTGTTGTATACCTATTTTGGGGGTCGTCATAGTTGGTATCAGAGCTTAGGGATATGATCTCTGGTGGAGATCGGAGAATAGAACTAGAAGGTGAGAGACGAGTAAATCCTTCGCTAGTGTGTCCTACCTAAGCTTATTTGTTGGTTGGTCAGATTTTAGGATTATTATGTAGCATGTCAATTTCTTTAATTAACCCTTGTTTTGTGGCAGTATTTAAGAATGACAGCTGGAAATGTTAACAATTGAGTGAATGAGACCGTGGAGACACCTCTAATCGCCAACCAGGATAATGTGATGTCAGGCGAAGAAAGAATTAGAGATATCCATGTGGTGAGTGAAGAATTAATAGTTGCACCCGAGATAGTCGCAGAGGTAGCAGCTGAGAGTGAGGAAGAAGAGGAAGAAGAAGAACCTGAGGAGAATTTATTAGAAGAATTTTATGATCGAAATTTAGAATTACAAAATCGTATTCATGAGTTAGAAGAGCAGGCTAAAGAACGGCAGGCGGTCGTGGAGCAAAGAGATTCAACAATTCAAAATTGTGTTACCCGATGTGCGATGTTTGAACAGAAGAACTCTTTGACAGAGTATAAGATATTATAGTTGGAATCTGAGAATGCTATGATCAAAGTTCTGATGAAAGAAGAAGCAACCAAACGAATGAGAATGGAGGATGCATGGGTAAAAGCTACACGATATGTTGATATTGTAGAAAAAGACGTCTGATCCAATAAGGCCAAAATAGATGAAATGGATTTCTCTTTTTGGACAGCAATTGGGAGAATCCAACATCGAGTTCAGAATTACCCTGTGCAGAGCGGTCAACCCCAATTCGATATGGATCGGAGAGTAATGATTGAAATCATGGATCAAGAATTCGACGAAGCAATGAATGGTGGAATGTACTCTATAGCAAAGTTAAGTCCAGTTGGGACGGTGGCACCAGAGGCGGATGCGGACAAGTTAAAGTCAGCAGTTCCTGAAGAGCGTTTGTCGTGACTGACCAAAACGCGAGGAACTTGAACGAAGGTATCACAGGTTAGTTAATTATAAATTCTTGCGAAGTCTATACCTTACTAGATACCGCTGCTACCCATTCATTTATTTCTCCTGCTTGTGCTTAACGTTTAAACTTGACTCTGGAGAAATTAGACTTTGATTTATCTGTGGAAACTCCGTTAGGAGAAACTTTCATCACATCCACTGTTTATAAATCTTGTTTGATCCAAGTTGGCACCATCAAATTACCTGTTGATCTTATCTCTTTAAAGATACTTGATTTTGATGTGATTTTAGGGATTGATTGGTTAACTACTCATTATGAAAAATTGATTGCTTTTGTAAGGTTGTTAGTTTTTATATTCCTAAGCAACCTGTTATTCGAATTTAAGCAACCAAACCATTGAATTCAAACTCTTTTATATCAAGCCGTAAAGTCATTCGTTTATTGAAAAATGGATGTCAAGCTTTCTTAGACATGTTATGGAATTGAACAAAAATACGTCAGATTTGAATGATATTTCTGTTGTTAGTAAATTTCCTGACGTATTTCTTAAAAAATTTCCTGGCCTACTCCCAGAGCGTGATATTGAATTTTGTATCGACTTTGAACCCGGTACAAAACCCATTTCTAAAATCTCATATCGAATGGCTCCTATTGAACTTCAGGAGTTAAAAACCCAACTATAGAAGTTGATAACCAAGCCTCTATCTGGTGACTTCTTTTGTGGAATGCACCGAAGCCACTCTCCGTAGGGGACGCCATATTCGTGAGATAGTAAACTGATAGGTGTCATTGTGACCTGCTATCCATGGTTGGGATATGAGTTACAGTTGAGAGCAACCTAAGTCGGTAATCGAAATATGTAGCTTTCAAGGCTTAGTTGGATATTATCGGAGATTTGTGGAAAGATTTTCTGGAATCGCTACTCTGTTAACTCAGTTGACTCGTAAAGATACAAAATTTGTATGGAGCGAGGAATGCGAGAAGAGTTTTTAAGATCTCAAGAGGAGATTCATTTCAGCACCTGTTTTGACAATACCATCTGGTTCAGATGGATTTGTTATCTACAACGATGCTTCAGGCAAAGGGTTAGGATGTATTCTCATGCAACGTGGGAAAGTCATAGCCTATGCCTCACGACAACTTAAAGAATATGAGAGGAATTATCCTACTCATGATCTAGAGTTGGCAGCAGTCATTTTCGCGCTAAAGATCTGGAGGCACTATCTATATGGGGAGAAAATGGAGATATATTCAGACCATAAAAGCCTCAAATATTTCTTCACCCAAAAAGAACTCAATATGCGGCAACGACGTTGGCTTGAGTTATTGAAAGATTATGACCATACCATTCAATACCATCCTGGAAAAGCGAACGTGGTAGCTGACACATTGAGTAGAAGATCATATGCGCGAATGAGTGCAATGTTGTTAAACCAAAGACCCATTTTGTGTGATTTACAAAAGATGAAGATAGAATTCAAGACTCCGGGGACCCATGCAATGATTTCAAGTATACGCATAGAACTGACTTTAATCGAAAAAGTTAAAGTTGCTCAAGCCACTGATCCGGAGCTGATGCGTATGAAGAAGAAAGTACAAGAAGGTACTATTCCAGAAGAAAGAATCGATGAAGAAGGAATACTTCGAGTCCACTCCAGACTTTGTGTTCATAACGATTCTGACTTAAAACATAGAATCATGATGGAGGCACACAACACACCGTTTGCAATCCATCCTGGGAGTACCAAAATGTATCATGATCTTCGATATACATTTTGGTGGAACAATATTAAGAGAGAGATCGCAAAGTTTATATCGAGGTGTTTAACTTGTCAACGTGTAAAGGTGGAGCATCAAGTGCCAAAAGGTCCATTGCAACCACTTAAGATTCTGAAATAGAAGTGGAAACACATTACCATGGATTTCGTTACGGGTCTTCCCACGGTTTCTCAAGAAATAAATGCGATTTGGGTTATTATTGATAGATTAACCATGTGGCAGCCCCGAATCCAGGTCCCAAATCACCTCGGATCCGGTATACTATTTCTATAACTGTTTGCGAAAGATATAAACATAAATTGTTTATACATTAAACTTACATATTTTTTCCCAAAATCGAGTAACCTTAACTTAAACACCATTCATAAAATATTTATTACACAACAATATTTATCAAAATATTTTATTACAAACTAGTCGCACATTTTATCCCAAGTAAAACTTGTCTTTATTCTTTTCCTGTATCCGAACGCATTCGCCTTATCTGCAATGTTTTATCATGATATAACAAGGGTGAGCATGAAAGTTGCCCAGCAAGTTTAAGTATAATAATATAACGATATATCATGATTGAAGAGTATGAATAATGAGCTTTCTATAATTCATCAATATAATTGAGAACTAGCACAAACAAATTTTTGTCTGAATAAGTTTTAAACATGAACAAACATTTCTGAACCAACTGGTAATGAAGGTGATCAGCCTTTCATACCTGACTTATACATGCAAGATGTACAGAGTACAATTTTCATGGCAATCAGTAATGATTAACCATAAGCTTGAATAAAATACTCTTATTAGAGTTAAGTACAAAGAAACTTGCCTGAACCGTTGATTACCGCAACGCAATTTATAACGCTTTACCCGAAGACCTAATATTAGTAATATAGATCTCCAATATTAGAATAATATCATCACAGTATAATACTGTTATATTTATATCCACAGAATAACCTAAACACATAGCACATAAGCCTATCAGTCTATACAACACATAAGACTTGGTATTAGGTTAAACTATTTTAGTTTGACTTGAAACCGACACAATTCTAACATCCCGACGGTCTAGTCGGTCAACACTCGAGTTTAAGTTCAATTAAACTCTTGCTTAAACACTTAACAATTATCACAGATAATTTTCTAATCAGTCAAAATAATTTTCATAAACTCGTAATAATTTTTAAATAATTATTACCATTTATCACGAATTTTCAATCATTAAAACGTATTTAAATGAATTAAATACCACATAATTCTTTTATCATTAATATTTATTTATTATCAAATATTAATGAAATAAATGTCATAATATTATAATATATTTTATAATATCACAAAGTATTTTTAATACTTTAAAATCATATCTATATGATTTTTAAACACTTAAATCCATTATCCGATAATTAATATTAATATTAAAATATTAATATTTTCATGAATAAATATCAAAAGTTATATTTTATAACTTAAAATATTTTTATAACACTTAAATCATTTTTATATGATTTTTAAATCATTATTTCTAATTTTCCATAATTTTTTAATATATCTATTAAATAAACTAATTATCATTAATATTGATTAATTAATGAATTTCATCACAAAATATCAAAAGTCATCAAAAATAACTTAAAATATTTTCTAATATCATAAAATAATTTTTCATGATTTTTTATGAATTAAAACCATTTTAAATAATTTATTTAATATAATAATTAAATAAATAAATACCTTTTATATTTCAAAAATATTAAATATTTTCGAAATATACTCAAAATAATTTAAAACTATTTTTCAACATTTAAAATAATTTTTCAGAATTTAAAATGTATTTTTTTTAATAAAAAACCATTTATTTCAATTTATTTAATAATTTCCGGAAATTAGAAAATAAAACTGTCACTAAATGGCCCTATAGCGACAGAACCGTCGCTATAGGTGTTTTTGAGCCCAACCCAGAAAATCTGTCAGTGGGCAATGTATGAGGTTTGACCGGATTTAATTCAATGTTCTAAATCATTTCTGAGTCGGAATTCATACTAAAGTTATAGTACTCATGTAATACTACAACAAGAAACCAAGTTCATGGCCAAACAACACCATAACCGAGAGATCAAGGCTTCCAAACATTCTGTCAGACGTGTTCTTCGTTTTTCTGGGTTTACCAGAATCGAAGGTACCCACTTTGGGTCCTTATAACTTTTATTCTAAGTCCGATTTATGTGATCTAGGGGTTTACGATTGTAGAAGAGATGTCAGGATATAATTATATATCATCAGATCATCAAATTAACACCACAAACAAAAGATCTAGCTCGGTCAAACTAGGGGTCAGAACGTGTTCTTGAAAATCTGGGTTTTCCCAGAAACATTCATCAGCGTGTTGGTCAACGCATTTTTGACCGATAATTACTACGATCCTGTTACAGATCTGGGTGATCTAAAGCTTTTATACTGTAGATCTCATGTCAGAATACAACTTTAAAGCAACAACATGACCAAACATCATAACAGAAGCAAGATTAAAGACCTCAAAAGTCATTGTCAGAATCTGGAAATTCTAGGTTTGCCCAGAAATCCAGAAAACGTGAACGGTCAACCATGTTTGACCATCTATAACTTTTAATCTACACCAGATATAGACTTGATTCTTTTTGTATCTTAAAGACCACATAACTGACTATATATTACAAGCTTTAAACATCAAAAACACATAACACACACGGATTTAGAGCCTCTGACATATGGCTGTCAGACGAAATTTTCCAGATTTCCAAATGTTGAAAAACATTAATTTTGAGCACTTTGATGTTATGGGTCATGGATTTAACAACCCAGATCATCAATTGACACCCTATTACACAACTTTCAACAATCAATTGCAACATTTAACAACAAATCGAAGGATTTCTAGAATTAGGATTTTTATACCTTTTATGCTTTGATTTTCGATTTCTACCATTTGATGTTGTTATGATAAACGTGGGGCTGGATTTTGGGACTGATTTGCTTGATATTTTCGGAGGTTTGGTGAGAGAGATAGTTGGTGAGAGCAAAAAAATGAATTTGGCAAAGTTTTGTGCATTTTCTCTCTCCAAAACCATATATAAAGCTTTGATTCATTGAATCTAATGGCTAGGTGTCAAGTATTGGCTGATTTGTTGTCACATGGGGTGGTTAGGGTTGTTGAACAACTCTCAATTTGCCAAGATTTGCAAGCTATCACAAAATAATACACAAAAGGGAATTTTTGTCATTTCCTTTAATTTCTAGAAATTGTATTTGATGAAACCCTTAGGCTTTAGGGTTTGGACATTTTAGGGTTTAGGGTTTAACCCTTTAGGGTTTAGATTTTAACCCTTAAATATTTAGCAACTTGGATTTCCAAAAATTCTCTAATTAAATTTAAAATAGAAAATTTTGATTTCTAAATTATAATTAGGGCTTCCTAATTATATCATAATTTTCTAATCATAAATCAATTTTACTAATTAGGACTAATTTATCCTAATTAAAATTGCTAATTTAGCACTTAGGGTTAAATTTGTATATTAGGTCTCAAAACCACATTTTAGGGTTTAAAATAGAAAAAATAATGTTTCAATTTTAAAAATTAGATTTCCTAATTAGATTAGGGTTTCTAATAACTTGACAATTAGGATTTATATTTCCTAATTAACACTGCTAATATAGCAATTAAATCCACCACTGAACAATTAGGGTTCAAAATGATCATTAGGGTTTTTAATCCCACAAATTAGGGTTTTCTAATAGAAAATAATTTTCTAAAATAGAAATTAGATATTCGTAATTAGATTAAAGTTTTTTAATTACTCATAAATTAAAATAATTAGGATTAGGGTTTCCTAATTAACATTGCTAATTTTAGCAATTAAATCCACAATTGAGCATTAGGGTTTCTGACGGAACAATTTGGGTTCCAAAAATTGGAAATTAGGGTTTGCTAATTAATTAATATTTACCCTAATTAGTAGTATAATTAATACCACATAAGCATTATAATTATCCTTTCTATTCCCAGATTATGGCTTCAATTTATCAGAATATGAAACTAGGGTTTTCAGATCTGGTATTAGGGTTTTCTAATAATCAATTCGGGTTTCAAATTCGGAATTAGGGTTTTGTAATCAATTTGTTAAGATTAACCCTAATTAATCCTATAATTATTTACACTTATGCCATTAAGTTCCCGATTTACGGTTTCATACACCGAACTAGGGTTTTGAATTCTCGGAACTGACATTAGGGTTTCCAGAACCAGTTTCTAGGGTTTCCTTGTCAGACGTTAGGGTTTTTTAACTGAACGTTGACGTTCTTAAAATATACTTAGGGTTTGATACATATATAATTAATCTGGTCAACCCTTGACCCTTAACCATATTCTGAACACATACATAACTATTTTCACAGAACTTAATCACATAAATCCTTAATCCTTAATAATTCACCTATATCCTTCACCGAATTTTGAAATCCTCAAAAATCAATCCCAATAACATCAAACGCATACACTTATTTTCTGTCTAGGTCTATTATTTAACCTTAAATCAATCATTTAAGATTTTCATAACTTGTCTAATTTCTCGGGTTGTCACAAACCAAGTCTGCCCATTTCTTACTGATACGGGAGACTTATTCCTTTGAACGTCTTGCTAGTATGTACGTGAATGAGTTTATGAGGTTGCATGGCATGCCAGTATCCATAGTTTCAGATCGTTACCCACGATTTACTTCAAGATTTTGGGTTAGCTTGTAAAAAGCTATGGGTACGGATTTAAGGTTCAGTTTGGCATACCATCCTCAAACGGACGGACAATCAGAGAGGACTATTCAAACTCTTGAAGATCTATTAAGACTTTGTGTCCTCGATTTCAAAGGGAGTTGGGATAAGTACCTACCATTGGTGAAATTCTCCTACAACAACAGTTATCAAGCAAGTATAGGTGTGGCTCCATTTGAAGCATTGTATGGACGAAAGTGTCGCTCTCCAGTATGTTGGGATGAGGTAGGAGAAGCAACGTTGTTGGGACCAGAGTTGGTATGAATGACTACAGAGAAGATCCAAACGATTCGACAACGTATACAAACGGCATAGGATCGACAAAAGAGTTATGCGGATCTTCATCGAAAAGATGTGAAATTTAGTATTGGGGATCATGTATTTTGCGTGTGGCTCCATGGAAGGGAGTTACAAGATTTGGGAAGAGAGGAAAGCTCAATCCATGATTTATTGGTCCATTTCAGATTCTTGACCGAGTAGGAAATGTGGCCTATAGACTCGCGTTACCTCCAAGTATGTCTCGTGTTCATAATATTTTTCATATATATCTGTGCTTCGTAAATATGTGAAAGACCCGAACCATGTTATTGAGTTAGAACCGGACGAGATATTCGAAGACTTAACGTATGAAGAGGTACCTGCCAAGATTTTGGATAGGAAGGAGCATGACCTACGCACGAAGGTCATACCACAAGTTAAAGTTTTGTGGAGAAACAATGCTATTGAGGAAATGACCTGGGAGTTGGAAACGGAAATGAAAGCGAGGTATCCTCATCTTTTCGAAACACCAGGTACATACATCAATTTCGAGGACAAAATTTCATAAGGATGGGAGGTTGTAAGACCCCAAATTATTAATAAATAAAATTTAATTTCCTCTATTTATCATTTTGAAATAGTAAGGGTTGATTTGATTAATGTGGTTAGTTATGGGTAAAATGCTCAAATATTTCAAATAAGCAAGTGGTTATAAAATACTCATTGTTGTCGAAGAATATTCGTTTGGTCGTAGAATATTCTTGCTGTCGGGTAATATTCGTACGACAATGCAGCCTTGTGTGGGCTCCATAACGGAAAGCGATTGGATGAAGAAAACGACAAGTATAAGTTTTTTATAAATAACGGTGCAGTTGTTACCGTTAATACTGTTGGAATACCCGGTGGTTAAAACACAGTAATACGCGTTGTTGCACAGTAGCACACGGTATTGCACCAATTATTGATTCTTACGTAAGAAGGCACTACTCTATAATTGTTATAGTAATTACTGTTCAGTATTTTATTTAATTGATTCAATAATTGCTGCGTTGATATTTTATATTACTGTTGTTTCAATAATTGTCACTACACAGTATTTTCCATTATCGAAGCAATAATTCATATTATCTGAATAATAATATTAGAAAACATTATTGGCAATGTCTAGAAAGTTCTGTCTAAGGAGAGGTTTGGTCACTTAATTGCGCGCCAGTAAGGAGAAATTCTTATTGGAAAGCCATCTCTTTCCTGGGAACGGCCTGGTTGCCATTATTGTGATTCTGTAATATTATTTATGAATAATTAATTATTTGATTTATATGAGGAGGAAAATAATGATTTTATGTGGATATAGATGTAGAAAATTTTAATGTGACAATTGTTAAAAATTAATATTTTATCATTTTCTGATAAAATAATTCATTTAAATATATTATTATATTATATTAATATAATAATGATGATATTTTTTACAATGAATGTGGAATATATGAGTATATGAGGAGGAAGAGTATTTTTGTTGCATTAAATGATTAACACATGTTTTGAGTGTCGGTGGACCCCATTTCTTGACTGAAATTTGATTATAGCCTGTAAAATCGCCCGTTTGTGGATTTCAGTCAATTTTTGTTTGGAATTTGGAAAAACTTAAACTTACAAAGTTGTAGATAATGAAATTACCTATGGAAAAGACATGTGGTTCGAATTTTTCTGATAAAATAGATATTTATTATGAATTATTGAAGTTCCGAAGTTCAGAAATAATTGATTTTTGAAAGTTTTAATTATTTTTAATTACAAAATTGGTTTTTTTGCTTGGTGGGCTGCATTAAACATGTTCAAGGTGGCTGAATTAAGATTCAAGAGGTGGGTTTGACAATTTTGTAAATATAATTATATTATATTAAATTTTCTGCTTTGGTGTTTTATGCAATTTCCTATAAAAAAGGTGCTTAGGTTAGAATTGAAAATCACACCAGAAACTAAAGATTTCTTTTAAGACCCCGAATTTTATGAAATAAAAGTATTCAATTTTTTTATAATTATTATTTTATTTCGTAAATGGTTAAATTGATAAAAGTTTAAAGTTAAGGGGAGGTGGTGCAAGATTGATAATACTTGCATGACTAAGTTAAAAATGGAGGTATAGATGAATGCACTATAATGTAATTATTTTTATCACATGTTTAGAACTATTGAGTCACATGATTTACTATTAGGGGAGTTGGTGCAAGATTGATAATACTTGCAGGACTAAATTAAAAATATAGAAAAAGAGGAAGGTATTATACTGTAATATTTTGAGCCCCAAAACGTGCAATTATCGAAACTATATTTTTCTATAAATAGAAGCTCATTCTTCTTTTATTTCTCACCAATTCACTAAAGCTATAGAGCAATTATTATAGAGAGAAACTATAGAGAGAAATAAGAAGAGAAGTCTGCTACCTCACTATTCCAGTATCCAGTTTTTCTAAGGTAGGGAATATTATTTATTGTACTCGTAAGGGGTATTATTTCTTTCGTATTCATGAAGAGAGCTTCTGTTATTCCATTCTTTATTATTATGTTGGAATAACCTGTCTATGCGAAGTACCACATACATGGTGAAATTCTTCTGTTATTCCATTCTTTATTATTATGTTGGAATAAACTGTCTATGCGAAGTACCGCATACATGGTGAAATTCTTTTGTTATTCCATTCCTTATTATTCTGTTGGAATAATCTGTCTGTGCGGTCTATCGCATGTTTGGTGAATTTTGTTGTTATTCCATTCTTTATTATTCTGTTAGAATATCCTGTCTGTGCGTATTACGCATGACCTGGTTCTATTATTTATTATTTATTATTACTCGGGTATTTGGGGTACTTTTCATGTCGGGGTACTATTCACGAGGTACTATTCCCGAAGTACTATTCACGGGGTACTATTTACCCGAAAAATATATTTCTTTTCTGTCCAAATTACTTTTGGTACATGAATATTATTCTTGAATTTTACTCTATAAAGCAGTATCATGTTGACAATTTGGTCGTTATTGATTTCTGGATAAATTATATTATAAATCATTAAAATTTATCCTTGAACTTGTTTTATTGAATTATTATGTCATTGTCATCATCCTTATGCTTATATTGTGATGAAAATCATCTTTGTCTTACGTGCATAGATGGACTTGGTATGATTATGACCATTGATTATTCGGTATAATCATGACCGTAATATAACGAATGATGTGATAAAAGTCCACATTGGCCCGTAGTGCATTGATGGACAATTATTGATATGATTATAACTAGGGATTATTCGGTATAATCATGACCATTGATGATTACATGAATATCCTTGGTCGTAGTACAGGGATGATTCGATGATGTGGTTTATTTATTAAGCCGAGTCTCAGCGATAAAGTTGATGAAAAACTTTTTAAATCATAGAAGATAGTAGATTTTATGCTCTATTTGACTCTTCTAATGGATTGCTCGTTCCGCTGCAACTATGGTTGAAAAGTTTTATCATCTACCATATGTTCTAAATCTATGATTTATTATTGATGAAAGCTATTGATAATTTAATTATCTTTAGTCATGATATTCTTTACTGGGCTAGTTATGCTTACCCTTTCTGCTTCACAATTTCTTTCAGGTAATAAGAGTGTTGCCGTAAGAGTGTTGCCGGGTCGAGCGGGGATAACAGGGGAATATAACAGTGGTCTCTTGCTGTGGAGGTTCTCCCTAAAAAGTATAGAAAAGTGTGTTGTATTTTATACATCATTTAGTAGTTATATTTGGCGAATCAAATAGGGTGAGGCGAACCCAACTTTGGATGAGTGTTTTGCCACTATCACACAAGATGTCTAATGACATACAACCTCGTGTTATCATAAGACAGGGTTGTGCGCATCCACTTATTGAGTATATCTACGGGCACTACCTATATGATCTTGGAGTTGATTTGAAATATAATATTCACTTGGAGATAGTGGAGATAGTTATATGTCAAGAGAAGACTCACCATTGGAAAGAAGATGATAGTAATCTTCTCGTTTTTCTTTGGGGTCTATTGGGTCAACCAATGATAATTCTGTGGGCATATGATATCTATTATAAGCTAGACGCATGGCCTCCCATGTACGAAGGTTTCCTTGAGCACTTCCCAAAGATTTAAATTTCTAAAATAGTCTTTGACTATAATTTTATGTAAAGTACTATTGTAAGGTTGTGGTCGAGGCACCATGAGAGTTACATACATTTGTATTAAAACTCACAGTTAACTGTGGTCGTATTCTATATGACAGCTCAACAATTGTATAAATGAAGTTGTATCTGAATTTTGTACTATGTATCTGGCGACTCAGAATGGGTGATGTATACCTAATTTTGGGGGCGTCACATTTCTCTCTCTTTCTCTCTCTACAATATCGAGCGTATTTTTGTGAGTATTTTAGTACTTTGAGTATTGCTATATGGTGCAAGTTCTTTCAGCACTATATCCAGTATTCCAGTCAGAAGTACTATCCTTTTGAGGTAAGGGATGTTATTTTCTTCGTAAATGATATTATTTCTTCAATATCATTATGTCGAAATATTGGTCTGAATGTTTATCAAATTTGAATATTTTCATGTCGGAGTTACTATTCATGAGTTACTATTCATGAGTTACTATTCACGAGTTACTATTTATGAGTTACTATTTACGAGTTACTATTCACGAGTACTATTCACGAAGCATGATGATTTTTTTGTAAAATTTTTATCTTTTAGTGTCGGAGTTACTATTCACGTATACGGCACTATTCACGTATACGACACTATTCACGAATACGACACTATTCATAAAAAAACTAAATTTTCGTTGTTCGTCCAAAATATCTATTATGGATACTAGCTTTGATTGTATCCATGTTTTGATCATTCTTGTATTTTACTCCACTCTGGTTATTTATGAAGTATTTTTGAACTTGGATTGTTTAAAGTACGAATCCTTAATATTTATTCTTTTGTTTCACTGGATTCGTTTTCTTTAAAATATTTTTCATCATCCTCAGTCCTAAATGATGATATTACTGAATATCTTTGGCATTTAGTGCAAAGATGAATGATTTTCTGATGAATATCTTTGGCCCGTAGTGCAAAGATGAATAAGTGTTTAAATGAACATGACCAACTGATGAATATCTTTGGCTTGTAGTGCAAAGATGAATATTTAATTCCAGATATAAATTAATTGATGTTACAGGGATAAAATATCGACGATGAACTTTTAAATTCATATATAGAAGATAGTAGTTTGCATTCTCTACTTAACTCTTCTAATGAATTATTATTTCCGCTGCGAAGATTGATTTAAAACTGGTTGTCTATTGTATTCTATTAAATTTTTCCCTGTTGAAGACTAACGATAATTTGTTGTACATTATCTTAGTCATAATATTCTTTACTGGGCTAGTTGAGCTCACACTTTTCTTTTTTGTTCCATTTTTCTTCTCAGGAGACGAGAATATAGCGGGAACTAGTCGGGGTGTGGAGTAATGGTTCAAGACAGTTGTTTTAGTAGTCCTCACTATTTTGTAAAATAGTGTATCAATAATTGTAATGAGGACTTATTTGAGTGTGAATATTGTCTAGATGACAATATTTGTATTTAAACTCACAGTTTTTATGTTGTATTAATAAAGTTGTAGTTGTATCTGTACCATGTATTTTGACGACTCAGAATGGGTGTTGTATACCTATTTTGGGGGTGATTATACCGAATAATCCCTTGTCATAATTATACCAAGTTCATCTATGCACTACAAGCAACATATGATTTTCAACATTATATAAACATGAGGATGATGACAATAATATAAGAATTCAATAAAACAAGTTGAAGAATTAATTTATTCAGGAAATAATAATGTTCAAATTGTCAACATGATACTTCTTTGTAGAGTAAAATTCAAGAATGCTCAGAAGAATATTTCCATGAAAAGATACTGGATGAAGCGCAAATATCAATGATATTCCACTAATTTCATGGAGTATAGAAGTCAAAACTTTAACCAACTGAGTATAATAAAGAATGGAATAACAAAAGAAATCACCATGCATACGGTACTTCGCATAGAAAGGTTATTCCAACAGAATAATAATAACGGAACCAGGTCAGGCGAAATTCGCACCGACAGGATGTTCCAACAGAATAATAAAGAATGGAATAACAACAGAAATCACCATGCATACCGTACTTCGCATAGACAGGTTATTCCAACAGAATACTAAATAAGAAACCAGGTCAGGCGTAATACGCACCGACAGGATATTCCAACAGAATAATAAATAATGGAACCAGATCCAGCGTAAAATGCACAGACAGGATATTCCAACATAATAATAAAGAATGGAACCAGGTCCGGCGTAAAACGCATAGACATGATATTCCGACAGAATAATAAAGAACGAAATAATAGAAGAATTTCACCAAGTATAGGGTATCCCGCGTATACAGGTTATTCCAACAAAATAATAAATAATGGAATAACAGAAGTTCTCTTCATGAATACAAAAGAAATAATACCCCTTACGAGTACAACACATAATATCCCTTACCGTAAAAGAAGAGTATTTTGACTGGTAGGGTAATGATATACTCAAAGAAAACTTGCACTACGCTGAAAGTTTTCTTAAACTCTAAAGAAATACGCTCAAGATTATAGAAGAGAATTTCTCTGAATTTCTGGTGTGATTTCAATTCTAACTAAGCATCCTATTTATAGGAAAATTTAAGGCATACTGTTTGAGAAAAAATCACGGACATAACAACTTGTGCAATTCACGGATGAAATTTGATAACCTATGGTTGCAAAAGTCAAGCCTTCCTCCAATAAGATTAAATCAAACAAATATAATATATTTCTATATATGTAAACCCACACATGCTCAAAAAGAAAACTCACCCACCCGTGAACAACTTGCTAGATTTCTTTCTCCCAAATTCATTTTCTCCCATGTGGGCCCCACATGTTCCCCTCCCACCAATAACCACTCACTCATTCAATATATATAAATATATATATATATATATATATATTCACACACTCCACCACTCACATACACATTTCTTACTTTCCCACCAACATGTCCACATCACACACATTCACATCCACAAACATCATTTTCACTTCTTTTCCACCATTTTCCACTCACACACACAACATACACACACACACAAACACACACACACACACACACACACACACATATATATATATATATACACACACACACACACACACATCACATACTTATATATATTAACTCCATCCTCTATACATAACTCCCTCCCACCCCCATTTCTAAAATCAGTTTTTCAACACATATGGGCCCCACATGTGGGCCCCACCTTTAAATAATTTCTACCGATTATTTTGAAAAATAGGTAAATGGGGGTTTATAAAATAAGCAAAACTGAGTGACTTCTCATGTAAGCATCAATAATCAATATCGTGTGCTACTATGCAACCACGCGTATTACTGTACTTTTACTACCGAGTAGTTCAACAGTATTAACGGTAAAACTTCCGCCGTTATTTTCAATAAAAATATTTTTATCATTTTCTCAATCAGACAATAATTCCGTTGTGGGATCCACCGATGATTGCGCCGTTGTACGAATATTCCCTGCTAAAACGAATATTCTCTGACCAATCGAATATAATACAACAACTTGCATACTTTGCAAAATTTATAAATACTACCCACAACTATAAAATTATATCAAATCCACACCATAATATTCAAAAAATATTTCGAGAAATTTAAATCTTTATTCATAAAATCTGGGGTCTCACATTAGGTCCATCTGAAGCACTTTCCAGAATCACTAAATGTACCTTAAAAAATGAACCAAAGGTTGTGGACAATGAAAATCTTCCATGTTTAGATAATGAGATCATATATCCCGTTTCAGATAATGCATGTGTCAATCCAATGATGTCTAAAAATCTTGGTATAACAGTTATTCAAAATAAGGAAATTGTTTTAGTGCCCATTGGTTATAGATGGCAAGTTTGGATATATTTTATGAAGTTAGAATTTTTGAAAAGGAACTATCATTTTCTTTTGTCATTTCCTGACTCAATTTTAAAAGAATCGGTCAAGTATGCTCACAATTGTTCTTCTGTTGCAAGTTCTGACTATTTTCAATTACCTAGACCTCCTGACAATCCTACGAAATTCACTATAAGTTGTCTGTTTGCATCACTCATTTACCATCACATTGTTTTCATGTTGTATAAAATTTGTACATATGTACATTTAGTTTCCTTGTAGAACAAATCTCCCACCATACAAGGTACAATTCTTTCACATCTTTATTCTCTTTTCTTCATTTTCTTCATTTGCATACATTGAGGACAATGCATAATTTAGGTATGGGGGGAGTTTTTGCATTTTTATTATTAGATATTTTTTCTCTCTTTCTTTTTAGGAAATTAATTCTTTTTCTTAAAAAATAGAAAAAAATAAAGAAGAAAAAGAAAAATGAGTTTGCTTGATTTTCATGGTAATGAGTTATGGACTAATGAGTTACATTATATACACATGCATGCATCACAAGAAAATGAGTTTACATCATATGCCCAAGATAATGAGTTTACATCATATAAACCTTTGGGATTTAAAGGCTTATTGCGTATGCTAAATGCAATCGTGTTTCCTACAAAAATGGGATAGCATAGTTTTTGTTTTTATTTCATTTTCTTTTTGTTTTACTCGAGGACGAGTAAAAGCTAGGTATGGGGGTATTTGATAGACACATAATTAATACATTTTCACTACAACAAAAAGGGTTATTTCCAACGGAATATTATGTCGGAATTAAGCATAATCCGTCGAGATTATGTTAATTTCGACGGAATATTCGGTCGAAAATGCAGTCGGATATCAGCACGTCGAAATTAAGTCTGTCGATATTTCGGTCGGAGATATCTATACTCGACCGAACTAACCTCGACGGAATATTCGGTCGATATTAAGATATGGTCGACTGAATTCCATCCGTCGAGAATATTCGGTAGAGACTAAACATGCCACATGACATCCCATAAAAATTTAGAAGGGGCATAATCTCGACAGAATTTGGTCGAGGATAGTGTTATTCCATCGACTTTATCCTTTTTTAAAAAAAATATTTTTCCCTTTTTGGCAATCTCCAGGGTAATAATACCCACATTTTTGTACTTGTAAACCTATTTTTTTCCCAATAGCACATAACACACAAATATAATCCAAGGCCAACAATAATGGCCAACATGAATATTAATTACCAAGGCAAAATTGAATATGACATTAAACTAAAGTTCTAATCAACTAAAGTATATCAAATATGCATTTAAACTAACGTAAATATGTCAAACTAAAGTAATGATAAATAAAAGCTACAATACGTCAAAAATCAGCTAAACTATTAAAATTTACATCACATTAAGCTAAAAACTAAGTAAATATGTATAAATCGTATACAAAACTATGTCACGGGTCGTCGTCGTCCAATCGCTCAACATCGTCAGCCCGATCGTCACCCTGTTGAGACAATATAATGTAACTGATTAGTCCATATATATAATACAGTTAAAGATAACTAATTCAATAAAAATTACATAACATTCAGAATATATACTTGAATTATATTATGAATAGCATACCTGAGTAGTCGAGGGTTGACTCAGCAATGACCCAAACACATCTAGTATTAAGGTAACCACCATCTGAACAATCTCGTCATGTAGAGTGACGAACTGCTCTGGAGGGATACCCTTACTCTCGACGGTGGCACCAGCTGCAATGTCCTGCGCAAGCTGATGGAGGCGAGAACGACTGGGCAGGTACCGATGACGGAATAGCAGATCCGTCTCAAACATCTCCGAGTAGGCAGCCACAACCCGCTAGAACAAAGCATCGTCTAAGCCAGTGCCCGTATGTGATGGTCCCACGGGGGCTCTCAAATGCAGATGCTAGCTAGAGCCTACAAAAATAAATATAACATAAATAATATTATAATTAATTTTACTTTATTTATAAACAAGAAATAAACTAAAATATTATACCTCCAGGAAGTGTATAGGCTGGTATCCTCGACAACCCCAACACTCGATAGCGACCGGTAGTGCTAGTGGGAGTATCTTGAGATGCAACCCAAAGAGACGTCTCCTCATTCTGAGATAAACTAATCTCGGGCGGAGGGACGGTGGGATCAGTCTTCTCAGCATCGCCCCTAGCAGCCTGCAACTCTGCTATACGTTGGCTGCGAAGCTTCTCAAATCGGTCCTGTAATTTAATATATGTACATGTGAGGTAACTTTGTATCATCCTATAAATTACGTAATATGATCCTAAATTACAGAGATTATAGTAAGTGTAGTACCCGTATAGCTAGTGCTGCTGGAGACATCATCGACCCCGAAGTAGAATCCTTCGGTGTATGGACTCTATCCCAGAACTCCATCGTAGTAGGAGGTCGGCCCAAGCTACTCCGCATGGCCTAAATCGTGTATATTAATTAATATTATCTTACTTTACTATAGTTGTAGTTTAATATTAAATTAAACTAAATATAAATACATACCGACTTAACCTCCTGAAATGACTGAGAGCCAGAAGTATGTACAACCCGTAGCTGGCCTCGATTCTTCTTTATCTGCTCAGACTTGGTCTTGAAGGAAACATCATCCCAATACGTACACATTACAGCCCATGTTGTATCTGATACTGCCGGCGGCTGATGGTGGCGTATAGTAGTCCTGGGCGATTCTTCTACTGCCTGGACTACCCTCATATGTATCTCGTACAGCCAGCCAGAATAGTTCTTCGATATGTGCGCAATAATAACGACGTCGCTATCTGACTCAGTGATGCTGGGATCGTATCTATAATACCTCTATCAAACAGACATAACGTATGTATAATTAATTATTTGAACAATATATAAATAACTTGAACCTTGATTTAATATATGTAATTCAACTTACGTGAAATTCTCGCAACACTGTCACCATAAAGCTGGCATCGTAACGGGAGTACTGGCTAAATCGCATGCAGCCAGTTCGGAGATGCGCTAGGCATATGGCGTGTACGGTCTGCTTAGCGACCGAATCCATAATACTAGAAAACAAAATTTTTATGGAATATTTTAATTTATTAATCATATAATAATATCATTCTAATTGAACATAAGTGATATATTAAAGTTGAAACCTACCATGATGACCCGACATCAAAGGGGCAGATGTCAAGAACTGCTGGCGGACGACCTAATCGACCGAGGTTAGGCCCTCGCTGACGCCGACATCTAGCATCTGTATGTTTAATATAGTTATGACATTGATAGATTATATTAAATGAATATTTAATATAGTTATGAAAAAAGTGGTAACTCACTAGCCGACGAAGACGACCCGCCCTGGGAGCCGTCACCCGATCCATCGCGGTCGCCACCACGTCCACCTCCACCTCCACCGCTATGTCTAGGCATAGTTGTACTACTGAAATAACATACATAACTTTGCATTAGTGAAATTTCATTGCAATTATTCTAATGATTTGTTTTAGTTGTATAATATTTACAAAACACCAAGTTCTGAAGAAGTATTACCTCGTCAAACCCGTCAGAATCAAAATCATTTTCATCCTCTAATTTTGTCTCTTCCTCTTCTGTATCAATTTTTTCCTCAGTATCATCTTCTACCATCACGTACGGATTGACAACCACATCTTCTTCCACTTCGTCGATATCGGGTACGTCAACTGAAAGTAGTATGCACACAAGCCAATCATGTTTGATGATAAAGCATATACTTTGTAAACAATCTTATTCATTTATTAATAAAAAGTATTTATTTATTAAAGGCTTTTAATTATCTACACGATGCTGTTTTATAATATGTGATAAACCCTTAGTTTTAAGCAATGCTTTTAGAATAATGATGATGATCATTATAATGAGATCTAAATTCTTAGAAAGCTTAAAACTAAAATAGTTCCCAATCGTTGGATTACTAAATTGGGGATTAGTGAATCCGGATAGATTGGTACATACGTTGCTTGCTCATTGGATGAGGATGATTGATCTCATGATCATTTGTGTGGAGAAACTAAAGCAAGTATGTAGGTGCTTATTAGAGAATAAGTTCACTGAACGTGACTCACTAAGGAATACCTAATGGAGTTTTACTTGCATGTCAATAGGAATTCCTGTAGTGATAGTAGTACAAGTGATCCTTGGACTTGAGATCATCATAGTATCTTGTGTATGATGAGTTATACTTTGACTTATTCCTTAAGACCCTTAGGGTATATCAAAGGGTATGCTTGGGTATAATAAGTTGTACATGGAGATAATGTATGATCAATAAAGAATCTACCACTTCTATTAAAAGAAGAGAAATGTCCTATGTGATTCGATAAATGACAACTCAGTAGTCCTTGGCCAAGGCAGAATGAAATTAGAAAGGAGTTTCTAATTTGCATTATTTGGAGTTGTGCATTTAAAAGTCTGATGAGTGAGTTTTATACACATGAATTGGATACATTCGGGCTTAATTTATTGTTGTTCTCAAGTCTTTTAGGATGTTTTTATGTGTTTGTGTCTATTCAATCATGTTTTATATTGTTTTGTAGGATTTGGAACAAAAGTTGCATGGATCGACGTTCGGGGTGGCTAGATGCGCATTTTCGGCTTGTCATTTACACAGCAGTCACTTCAGAGCCAATTTGACTATAGCTCCAGATATTATTTCGAAAAACTTCAAGAATGAAAGTTGTAGATCTACTTTTCCTCTTTCCGGATCATCTTGAATCATCGAAATCGGAGTTCGGACGAAGAAGTTATGGCCGTTTTCCCAAAGGACGTCGGAGCAGAAAACGTTGACTTTTTGACCAGCGCCGGGGCGCTCGTTTTTGGCTTGATACCAGCGCCGGGGCGCTGGGGGGCAGAATGCCAGCGCCGTGCCCAGCGCTGGGGCGCTGGGGAAGGGTCTGGTGCGGGCCTGGACGCGTTTTGGGCGAATTTTGACACCTTTTTGACTCCAAATTGGATTGGGATTATTCCAAAACTAAAAATTAGACTTGTAACCTATAAATACATGATGTAAGACATAAAATAAAGGAAGATTACATAGCTTAGCTTGGGGATTACATAGCTTAGCTTAGAGATTACATAACTTTGATTAGAACATAACCCTAGTTCTTATTAGTTTTGGAGATTGAAGCAACTTGGAGACCATTGAAGATCAAGAGCAAGAGCAAGAGGGGAGCATCAGATTTGCTGACAACAGATTCTATTCTCTTCTCTTATCATACTTTTATCTTTTAATATCTATTCAGTTGTGGATTCTTGGTTTCCATTCATTAATTATGAACTAACTTTTTTTATTAAGATTTCAATTGAACTTTTTATGGCTATGAATTAGTTATTCATTATATTCCAATTATTTATGTTAAAGTGAGTTGTTTATCTTGTCTTGTGCATATTGCTTAATTATCTGATCAGTAATTACTTTGTTACTCTAGAAGGAATTGGAAGAGGAATTCTAGGGTTAGAACTGGGCATGATATCATGTGACTTAGTTATTTGCAAAGTGAATAATTAGGTTTGTGAATTGAATGGAAATATCTGTTCACCACATGTAACACATAAGGAATTGGAATTGAAAGAGTTTAATTCAATTGTTTTGCATAGGAATATAGCAAGATTAATCTGGATTAAATAGAAGGCAATTGATCACTTGGAAAAGGACTTTTGGCATTTGAGAATTCCTGTTAACAATTCAGTAGACATAATAATTGGGATAATTGGATAATTGATTTATAATTCATAATTGGGGATATTGAAGTCTTAATCTTTATTTATTTGAATTCATTCGTTAAAATCATAGTTTTAATTGGTTAATTTAGTTTTCTTAATTAGAAAAAAAAAACATATTTTGAGATTGTTTAAATAAAATTAGTTTGGTTAAGAATTAGTACTTGGTGATTTTTATTAAATAATTCCTCGTGGGAACGATACTTTTCTTATCACTTTATTACTTGTTGACCGTGTATACTTGCACGTATTCATTGATTGCGAAATCGATCAACAAGTTTTTGGCGCCGTTGCCGGGGAATTAATTTAATAATTATTTACCAATATTAATTTCAATCAAATTAGTCTTAATTTAAACATTTTTTTTTTTTTTTTAATTCTCTTTCTATATTTCTCTCTTTTCAGGTACCATGGATGACTTTGTGTATCAATGTCCATACACGAACATGACTCAACCAAGGGGAGCGGAGATTGACGTCGAGAAACTTTCTGCATTGTCAGCACAGATTGAGACACTTTCGAGGATGTTTGAAGCTTTTGAAGCTCAACGTCGTCAAAGTATGGCGGTTACTTGTGATTATTGTGCTGAAAATCATATGAGTCATCAATGCGCCATCAGTTTCGAGCCGGTACAGTATAGTGGTGATTACCCCAATAATTATGTCTATCCCAACAACTATCATCAGGATTGGGGGTATCACCCAGATTTTTCATGGAGTAACAATCAAGCTGCAGCTCAACCACCTAGACAACAACACACCTCTGAATTTCAAAATCCGACTCAACAACCAGAGAGGATATCAAGTTTGGAAGAAGCCTTAGAAAAATTCATTAGAGCTTCTGACAAAAAGAATGAGGAACAAGATAAGAAAATGAATCAAGTAGAGCTGAATTTGCAAAGCCAAGGGGCGTTGATCAAGAATCTGGAAAATCAAGTGGAACAAATAGCACATGCGTTGAACAACCGTCCTCAATACGCCTGGCCCTATGACATGGATTCCGAGACTGATGGTGAGCCCGAGCCAAATCTACAACTGGATGAGCCACGAGATGTAAGAGAGGAAACAAGTGGGGATAATGATAACAAGGTCGGTGAAGAACTAATTGTGAGAACCAATGATGATGAGCCAATGTTATTTATGCCTCAAGTGCCTTCTCCTCCACAGTTTAAGAGTCCGGTTAGATTTGCAAAACCTTGTCCAATTGGAAGTCATGTCATCGGCAAAGCTCTTGGTAACGCAAGAGCTAGTACAGTTGTGGAGTCATGGTGGGATGAAAAAGAGAAGATAGAGGAAGATTCCATTATGTTTATTAAGCTTCAATGCCCTAATCTGAACATCGACATAATGGAGGAAACACCTAGTGGTTTGCCGTTCTTAATGGGGATCCTATCTACAAAGAGCATGCTAGGTGACTTTAATACAATGGCTATCGTAAATGGGAACCTACCAAAAGCTATATTATTTCCGATGGATGGAGGGTTCCTCAACTTTCGAAGAGGAATTGGATAGCGTTGACCAGACAAAGTCAGGCTGAAAGACTGTAAAACAAGCGCTTATTGGGAGGCAACCCAAGTTTAATTTTTATTTTTAGTTTTTATTAAGTTTTATATTAGTAGTTTTGAATTTGCATTTATTTAGGATTTAATAAAATTGCTTCTATCATGGTTTTACAGGTTATTTAAGTCAAATTCAAGTGTGGTGCCCAATTTGTTCCATGTGCTTAGCCTATTCTCCAAACTTAGCGGACAAGGAGGAAGATTGCTATATTTTCAGGGAAGTCCTCTGTTTTTATTTTTTCTATTGTAGCCATTGAGGAAAATGTCTAGTTTAAGTTTGGGGGCATTTTAGTGTCGTATTGCATACAGTTAGTTATTTACATTGTAAGTTCGTTATGTTTTCGGGTTATTTACATTTAGTTTTTGCATTCAGTTTTTTTTGTTAAAAAAAAAATTAAAAATCGCAAAAATAGTAGTTAGTTTACTATGTTTGTTGCAGTTAGTTTATATTTACATGATTCCAACTGTTAGATAGTAAAAGTCTATTCTGGCCAATGATGAGACTGGAGTTAAGTAGATAAGTATAGTATTGAATATTCAGGCTTTGATGTGATTTCTTGTTATGAATTGAATCTTTTCCTGTTTGAAACTGGTATAATCAAGGTTAGCACGTTAATAACAGCTAGGTTGACTGATTAAGTTTAAATTGATACATAATGGATTTCTTAAGGATAATACTAGTGTGAAGGAATGAAAGACATGAATAAGCGGAGATGGCTAAATTTTGATAAAAACTTAAGTTTGGGGGGAAATTTTGGGGTATATAAGCTTTAAAAAAAACATGTTGAGTCTTGTGGTGGGTTGAGGAAAAACACTTCCCATAAACACAAGCGTGAGATGGAGCGTAAAACGCACTCACCAACCATCTATTAAAAAAAAAAAATTACCATGGCTAGTTTTGTTTCGGGGCCTTTGTTACTTGAGTAAGTACGCCCGAAGGGGTATCTTAAAACCTAGCGCCCTAAGGTCTTATATAGTCTGGGAGTTGTTGGTCGAAAGCTCGCTAAGGGGTGACACTGTTAGCCTAATGGAATAAGACATTGCACAGTCATGGTTAAAAAAAAACAATAAAACGGGAAAAGAGCAAAAAGCCCCCGTAATGAAAAGTAAAGAATAAGTATCCCAGATTGGACTCTTGAACTTGGTGGATGTTTGACTTTAGTTGGATCTAGCTTGTTCGTGAATTTTGTGAGTTTTCACTGTATGATGCCTTCGAAGATATCTATTATGTCTTAAATTTGATTTTATATCAGTTAACATTGTTGTGGAGCACACACGCACTATATCAGTGATAACAGTCTAAGATTTGATGATTGATTGGGAAATTACTGATTTGTTTTAATATGATGTATTATCATGTTTACTTGATTTCTCTAAGGCCAGTTGAATAGACTTATTTCTGTCATTACTGTTGGATTCGTAGGCATATAGATTAGTTTCATTACATTGCATTGCATAACATTTTTGTATTTTTGCTTGAGGACAAGCAAAGGTTTAAGTTTGGGGGTATTTGATGAGTGAGTTTTATACACATGAATTGGATACATTCGGGCTTAATTTATTATTGTTCTCAAGTCTTTTAGGATGTTTTTATGTGTTTGTGTCTATTCAATCATATTTTATATTGTTTTGTAGGATTTGGAACAAAAGTTGCATGGATCGACGTTCGGGGTGGCTAGATGCGCATTTTCGGCTTGTCATTTACACAGCAGTCACTTCAGAGCCAATTTGACTATAGCTCCAGATATTATTTCGAAAAACTTCAAGAATGAAAGTTGTAGATCTACTTTTCCTCTTTCCGGATCATCTTGAATCATCGAAATCGGAGTTCGGACGAAGAAGTTATGGCCGTTTTCCCAAAGGACGTCGGAGCAGAAAACGTTGACTTTTTGACCAGCGCCGGGGCGCTCGTTTTTGGCTTGATACCAGCGCCGGGGCGCTGGGGGGCAGAATGCCAGCGCCGTGCCCAGCGCCGGGGCGCTGGGGAAGGGTCTGGTGCGGGCCTGGACGCGTTTTGGGCGAATTTTGACACCTTTTTGACTCCAAATTGGATTGGGATTATTCCAAAACTAAAAATTAGACTTGTAACCTATAAATACATGATGTAAGACATAAAATAAAGGAAGATTACATAGCTTAGCTTGGGGATTACATAGCTTAGCTTAGAGATTACATAACTTAGATTAGAACATAACCCTAGTTCTTATTAGTTTTGGAGATTGAAGCAACTTGGAGACCATTGAAGATCAAGAGCAAGAGCAAGAGGGGAGCATCAGATTTGCTGACAACAGATTCTATTCTCTTCTCTTATCATACTTTTATCTTTTAATATCTATTCAGTTGTGGATTCTTGGTTTCCATTCATTAATTATGAACTAACTTTTTTTATTAAGATTTCAATTGAACTTTTTATGGCTATGAATTAGTTATTCATTATATTCCAATTATTTATGTTAAAGTGAGTTGTTTATCTTGTCTTGTGCATATTGCTTAATTATCTGATCAGTAATTACTTTGTTACTCTAGAAGGAATTGGAAGAGGAATTCTAGGGTTAGAACTGGGCATGATATCATGTGACTTAGTTATTTGCAAAGTGAATAATTAGGTTTGTGAATTGAATGGAAATATCTGTTCACCACATGTAACACATAAGGAATTGGAATTGAAAGAGTTTAATTCAATTGTTTTGCATAGGAATATAGCAAGATTAATCTGGATTAAATAGAAGGCAATTGATCACTTGGAAAAGGACTTTTGGCATTTGAGAATTCCTGTTAACAATTCAGTAGACATAATAATTGGGATAATTGGATAATTGATTTATAATTCATAATTGGGGATATTGAAGTCTTAATCTTTATTTATTTGAATTCATTCGTTAAAATCATAGTTTTAATTGGTTAATTTAGTTTTTTTAATTAGAAAAAAAACATATTTTGAGATTGTTTAAATAAAATTAGTTTGGTTAAGAATTAGTACTTGGTGATTTTTATTAAATAATTTCTCGTGGGAACGATACTTTTCTTATCACTTTATTACTTGTTGACCGTGTATACTTGCACGTATTCATTGATTGCGAAATCGATCAACAGAGTCGAAATACATATAATTAAATAAAATAAGACTTGACAGAAATTCCATGTCTTATATTTAATTGGGACATTGTATGGTAGAAGGATTGAATTGTACGGTAACTATTTACTCAAAGGTTCTTTTATGATTAATGTTGAAATCTATATTATCTGGAAAGTCGTTGATCGCTAGGGAGACTTATCCCTATTGTAGAATAAATATTATTTATTTAAATAAATTAATATTTTAATTTATTTATTTAAATAAGATTAGAATTGTTCTAATTGATTTATTCACAATCGGCTTAATATGGAGAACCTAAAGGGTCACACCATAAAAGGAAGAGTAATTATTTAAGAAGTTAATGGCATAATCGTAATAATATGTTAAGTATATTTAATTTAATCTATGGTGATAGAATAAATTAAATAGCTTAATATTTATTATTTAATATTTTAGAAATATTATATATAAATTAATAAGAGGAGTCTTATTAATATTATTACAATTATTATTATTTTAATTTCTAAAAGAGTTTAGAAATTAATTTAATATAAGTACTCTCATTTATTCCTAATAGGATTAGGAGGGAAAATTAGTTAAAGGAGTTTAATTAATTATCCCTAATAAGATTAGGGAGCCCATTTAATTAAAAGAGTTTAATTAAATAAATAATACCTTATTTTTAATAGGGTTACTTGATATCTTTATAAGAGGAGTCTTATATCAGATATCAAAAATACGTTATTCCAATTGTTGGAGAGTACGCCCCTTTTCTATAGAGATAGAAAAACTAGGGTTTAGCCAAATACCCATCTTCTTGAATCTATATTCTTTCTTGGTGGATCACCTCTAGAGGCCAAACACTTGGGTGGCTAACGTTGATCAAAGGAAGGAACCAAACCCGGTGGATTCAAGTTGAACGTGAAAAGGATTGGAGGTGAACTTTTACCTGAGGAAGATCGGATCTTCAAGGGTATGGTTCTTATTCTTTCTTTTTCGTTTAATTAATAATTATGCATAAAGGGTGATCCGGGTTTATGGTTTGTAAAATTTTAAACTCTGATTTTACACGCTTCCGCTAATTTTGTGCAATTTGATTGCGTTCATGAATATTACAAACCTAACAGTGGCATCAGAGCCAAACCTTTATGCGAATTATTAATTGTTCAGATTTAATATGTATATTGATATGTGTTTAGAACAATTTAATTGGGCATAATTTTATTGTATAAAATTTAAATTAAAAAAAATTACTTCGCGTGTCAGAGCTGCTGAATTCACGTGCTTCATTTTTTTTAAGCTGCTGGTTCATGTGACGTGGCAAGGGAGGATTCAGATTATTAATCTGGTTGACATGCCTTGAATTCAAATGGAATCAGGAGCTTGGCTAGTATTCTTTAAAAAAAAAAAGGAACAGGCCACGATTTGTTTAAAGGAAGGAACGTGATACATATATTATATATATATATATATATATATATATATATATATATATATATATATAATCTTAATTATTTTATTATTAAAATAAATGTTTATTTTAATTTTAAAATAAAAAGTTTATTTTAATTTTAAAATAAAGGTTTATTTTAATTTTAAAATTGAATTTCATGTTAACTAATTAGAGTTGGAATTGGATTCCATGATAACTAATTGGAGTTAAAATTGGATTCCTAATTTCCTTAAATAAAGGAGTTTATTTAGATATGAAATAAGATTTCATATTATTCAAAATAAAAGAGTTTATTTGTGAATAGGAAAGAGAATCCTAATTTTCTTAAATAAAGGAGTTTATTTAGATATGAAATAAGATATCATATTATTCAAAATAAAAGAGTTTATTTTTTAATAGGAAAGAGAATCCTAATTTCCTTAAATAAAAGAGTTTATTTAGATATGAAATAAGATTTCATATTATTCAAAATAAAGGAGTTTATTTGTGAATAGGAAAGAGAATCCGTGTTTCCTTTTATAAAGGAGTTTTTTTTTACATGGAATTGGATTCCATGATTAATTAAAATAAAGGAGTTTATTTTGAATAAAGATTTTGATTAAAAATAAAATAGTTTATTTTATTCAAAATTGGATAAATTAAAATAAAATAGTTTTATTTTAATTTAAATTTGGATTAAAATAAAGGAGTTTATTTTAATTCAAAAATAGATTTTATACTAACTAAATTTGCCCATTAAATGATATCAATATATATATTAAATGTTTATTATTCATGAGATGAATGTTATTTATTGATACATATGGTGATGTGTATGATAATAAATGGGATTGATTATGGACTATTGACTAATGTGATTGGATTTTATTTTAGTTGGATGCATGAATGTATGGGTTTTATTAAATGGGGTCTGCGTACCTCGTCTTCTCTAATTTTTCTTAATGTAAATTCTAACTCCCTCCTATGTACTTCCCCTTGACTGCTGATCAAGGTTTCTATTTATTTTAAAAAGTTTTGTAATAGGAATAGTTAGAATTAATTTTGAAGAATTGGAGATCAAGGAACAAGGAGCGCTTGAAGACCCATTTGTAATGGAGCCCGGGTTTAAATGTAATAGTTATATTTAAATATTAATTCTTGCACCCCTAGGGTTTGACCTTTTGGTTCACTTGGTGGCTCTAGTGAACCAAACTAGAATAAAAGTCCATAATCAATCCATATAGAATATAGTATTCTATATGTGCATGCTTATACTATATATATATTATATATTATGCAAACATGCTTCACATGTTCATTAATATGACGCGTATTTTATATATATATGTGCATGCGCGCTAAACAAGATGAGACAAATTAATAACAAACCCCTCAAATATTTTATATTAAGTTGTAACGTTCAAAGATATTTGGAATATCGAACGTCGCCTTCTAGCATGATAGAAACAATAGAGTATTGAATATTTAATATGAGTTTGTTGTGCACACACAAGGCGAGTATTAAATATTTAAGATGTTATTTTTATTACATATGATGTTTATAAGGAATTGAACATTACTGCTTTGTTGTGCACACACAAGGGCTGTAGTTTTCTCTTTACTTATATGGAAATCCTGGGTCTAACTTAACTTAAATCGTTTTAGTTCGGATGTGCACACACTTGACCATTATGATTTAAGAGGCAAAATACAAGGAATTACATAGTTGATGTAATTGACAAGAGTTGTCTACCTATTTATTTATATATAGTTTGTTGTGCACACACAAGGCTATATACATTTGAAATGAGATCCTTATTCTCACTAGCATATCTTTAATTAGATATTGCCGAACTATATAGGAGGGTAATATAGTTTGAAGAAAATAGAGGGAGATACCAATTTAAAACAAGACCTAATTTATTTTGGTAATTAATAAAAGAATGTATGTTAAAATGTTGTTAATTACAAATTCATTTACAGATTTTTACAATGTCTAAATTACTATCACTTCATAACATATTAGATGCTTATTTAACCGGACCAAATTAAATGGATTGGTTAAGGAAATTGAGAATAGTTCTCATGGCTGAAAAGTTATCTTATGTCCTTAATACGCCTATCCCTGCAAAGGTTGCAGACAATGCCTCTGAGGAAGAGATTGCTACTTTTAGAAAGTGGCAAGATGATGCACAGTTGGCTCAATGCATCATGCTCGCATCCATGAGTATCGAGCTTCAGCGTCAGCATGAAACTATGGACGCTCTTACTATATTCTTGCGCATCAAGTTGTTGATGGTAAAGAAAGTAGGACTGATAGATATCAGATATCTAAGGAGCTCTTCCGATCTAGAATGACCGATGACACTACAGTACAGATAAAAGTCCTTAATATAATCAATTTGATTGATCAATTAGGACAACGGATTTTGTCATGGATGGAGAGTTGAGCCAAGATTTGATCTTGCACTCACTTCCGGACTCATTTCACAATTGTTGTGAATTTTTCATATGAACGAGCTAGATATCAGCCTCGCTGATTTGCTTAACATGTTGAAAAATGTTGAGAGTCATTTTCCAACCAAGAAAGACCAAGTCTTACTGGTAGGGGCCAAAGGATCTTCTGAAAAGAAGAACGATTCTAAGAAGGTAAATAGAAGGGGCAAAAACAAAGGATAATAAGACAAAACTGATACGATAGCAAAGGAGTTTGCTTCCACTGCAATAAGCCTGGACACTGGAAAGAAACTGCGAGAAGCATCTTGCAGAGGCTAACCAAAGAAGCTTAGTGAAGTTTCGGTTACAAATACAAATTTGTTCATGATTTAAAATAAATTTTTCTTTAAGTCAAGGTTCTACTTGGGTATTGGATACCGACTTTGGTTATCATAAATATAGATTTATGAAGGGACAAAGTAGAAGTAGAAAGCTAAACAAATATAAGTAAACCTATGTGTGAGAAATGAAGCAAAGGTTGCTGCATTAGCCATAGGAACTTATAGTTTAGCAATGCCTACGGGCAAGTCTATTAAGTCAATAAGTTGTTATTGTATTCCAGTTCTCGTTGGAAACATTATTTCCATTTTATTGTTGGACAATGAAATCTTTGGTATTATAATTAGGAACAATTGTTGTTCTATTTATAATAATAATGTTTTGTATTGAACTGAAATATTACTTAATGGATTTTGTATACTTGACTTACGTGAAAAATATATTTTTCAAATTGAACAAACTAGTATAAGAAAAGGAGATAATCATTCAAAGAGTTGAATGTATGTGTTTGTTGAAATACAAGTGTGAATTATTTGAAAGGTTCAAAGAATTCAGAAGTGAAACAAATTGACAAAGTATTAAGATTCTTTGATTAGATCAAGGAATAAATACTTGTGCAATAAGTTTCTAGATCATCTCAAATGGTTTTCTCATAATGGACACATCCTGATACGCAATAATTGATTGAAGTATCTGAATGAAAAAATCGTACCTTGTTGGACATGGTGCGGTCCATAATGATTTTACCGACATTCTAGTATCCTTCTAGGATCATGTCCTAGAAATGGCTGCATATCTACGAAAAAGGTAACCTCAAAATCCGGCCCCAAGACTCCATAAAAGTTATGGACGGGGAGGATTCCTAATCTTAAGTATGTTAAGATAAAGGATTGTCCAACTTATGTGAAACGGTTTCAGAGGATAAGCTTGGGACAAAATTTAACAAGTACAGATTTGTGGGACATCCCAAAGTAAGTTTAGGGCATATGTTTTATAATCCTACTTAGCAAAAGGTGTTTGTTGCGAAACTTGCTGCCTTCTAAGATAAAGGTGTTTATCATTGAAAGGGCTAGTGGGAGGATAATACATCTTGAAAAGTTCAAGAACCACAAAACACAACAAGTCAAATAAGAGGAACCTATAGATAGACCTATTGTACCACAACCGAATCGTAAATCTGGAATATTACTGAAGATACCTAGGAGGTATGGATTCATCATGGAAGATGATGATAAGGTACGTATCATAGAAGATGATGATCCAGTTATATACGATGAGGTAAGAGTTGTACACACTCAGAGAAATGGATTGAAGCAAGTTTCTCAAATAATGGAACATTCATTTTGATGAGACAATCAAAAGAGTTTGATTTTATCAAAAACAAGAATGAACTTAGTGTGTACAAAAGGGTCAGTGGGAGCGTCGTGACATTCCTAGTATTATATGTTGATATACTACGGATAAGGAATGACATGCCAATGCTAAAATTAATAGAGATAAAGTTGTCTAAACATTCCTCCATGAATGATTTGGGAAGAGTATATTAATTGGGGATGCAAATCTATATAGATAGATTTAAAAGGATGCTCGGATTAACCCAATGAACGTATATTCATTTGATGCTAAAGTCGTTTAGCATGGCAAACTCCATAGGATGTCTCATGTTGATGAGCCATGGAGTGTATCTCTCCTAATAGTCCCCATAGACTCCTAAAAGAGAGATCGCATGAGTGACAATCATGTATGCAATGAAATATACGCGACCTGATGTTGATTAGTCATATTCTAGAGAAGTTCACTGTGAGACAGTGAAAAACATCTTAAAGTACTTAACCAGCACTAAGGATGTGATATAATTCATGGCGGGTCTGAATTAAAACTAGAGGGCTTAACAGACTCAAGTTTTTCAGACAGACCAAGACGACAGAAAATCCACTTTAAGGTAAAGGGTTACCTTGAACGGTGGTGCAATGAATTGGAAAGGTTCCAAATAACAAAGAGTTGTTGGTTTAGTGATAAAGACAAAGTATATTGCTATAAATGAAGCTTCAAGTTGATTGTTTGGATGAAAAGTTCATTACAGAACTAGGAATAGTTCCTAAGTCTCATCTTAGATCTAAACATGTGTTGTGGCACTTTCATTTGATTAAATGAATCATTGAAAGATGGGAAATCACTATAGAGATAGTGGACTCTCAAGAACAACATTACATATCCATTTACTGAAGCTTATCCAATAGCAGGATAATCGTCACTTAGAGAAGCAGAGTATGAGATACCATGACGATTGGCTTTAGTGCAAGTGGGAGATTGAAAGTAGTATGCACACAAGCCAATCATGTTTGATGATAAAGCATATACTTTGTAAACAATCATATTCATTTATTAATAAAAAGTATTTATTTATTAAAGGCTTTTAATTATCTACACGATGCTGTTTTATAATATGTGATAAACCCTTAGTTTTAAGCAATTCTTTTAGAATAATGATGATGATCATTATAATGAGATCTAAATTCTTAGAAAGCTTAAAACTAAAATAGTTCCCAATCGTTGGATTACTAAATTGGGGATTAGTGAATCCGGATAGATTGGTACATATGTTGCTTGCTCATTGGATGAGGATGATTGATCTCATGATCATTTGTGTGGAGACACTAAAGCAAGTATGTAGGTGCTTATTAGAGAATAAGTTCACTGAACGTGACTCGCTAAGGAATACCTAATGGAGTTTTACTTGCATGTCAATAGGAATTCCTGTAGTGATAGTAGTACAAGTGATCCTTGGACTTGAGATCATCATAGTATCTTGTGTATGATGAGTTATACTTTGACTTATTCCTTAAGACCCTTAGGGTATATCAAAGGGTATGCTTGGGTATAATAAGTTGTACATGGAGATAATGTATGATCAATAAAGAATCTACCACTTCTAGTAAAAGAAGAGAAATGTCCTATGTGATTCGATAAATGACAACTCAGTAGTCCTTGGCCAAGGCAGAATGAAATTAGAAAGGAGTTTCTAATTTGCATTATTTGGAGTTGTGCATTTAAGAGTCGAAATACATATAATTAAATAAAATAAGACTTGACAGAAATTCCATGTCTTATATTTAATTGGGACATTGTATGGTAGAAGGATTGAATTGTACGGTAACTATTTACTCAAAGGTTCTTTTATGATTAATGTTGAAATCTATATTATCTGGAAAGTTGTTGATCGCTAGGGAGGCTTATCCCTATTGTAGAATAAATATTATTTATTTAAATAAATTAATATTTTAATTTATTTATTTAAATAAGATTAGAATTGTTCTAATTGATTTATTCACAACCGGCTTAATATGGAGAATCTAAAGGGTCACACCATAAAAGGAAGAGTAATTATTTAAGAAGTTAATGGCATAATCGTAATAATATGTTAAGTATATTTAATTTAATCTATGGTGATAGAATAAATTAAATAGCTTAATATTTATTATTTAATATTTTAAAAATATTAAATATAAATTAATAAGAGGAGTCTTATTAATATTATTACAATTATTATTATTTTAATTTCTAAAAGAGTTTAGGAATTAATTTAATATAAGTACTCTCATTTATTCCTAATAGGATTAGAAGGGAAAATTAGTTAAAGGAGTTTAATTAATTATCCCTAATAAGATTAGGGAGCCCATTTAATTAAAAGAGTTTAATTAAATAAATAATACCTTATTTTTAATAGGGTTACTTGATATCTTTATAAGAGGAGTCTTATATCAGATATCAAAAATACGTTATTCCAATTGTTGGAGAGTACGCCCCTTTTCTATATAGATAGAAAAACTAGGGTTTAGCCAAATACCCATCTTCTTGAATCTCTATTCTTTCTTGGTGGATCACCTCTAGAGGCCAAACACTTGGGTGGCTAACGTTGATCAAAGGAAGGAACCAAACCCGGTGGATTCAAGTTGTACGCGAAAAGAATTGGAGGTGAACTTGTACCTGAGGAAGCTCGGATCTTCAAGGGCATGGTTCTTATTCTTTCTTTTTCGTTTAATTAATAATTATGCATAAAGGGTGATCCGGGTTTATGGTTTGTAAAATTTTAAACTCTGATTTTACACGCTTCCGCTAATTTTGTACAATTTGATTGCGTTCATGAATATTACAAACCTAACATCAACGACATCATCTACCAACACGTTGCCATCTTATTGCAATACGTGGCTGGGATTGTTAACTTCTTCTTGCAACAGTTCATCTGTTCCAGACAGATTAGTACCATCAAATGATCGAGTCTTTGTTGTTACAACTTTATACCAGGGGCTTTTATAATTTACGACATTAAGGGAGTAGTACACTTGAATTTCTTGGTTGGCTAACATAAATACATCATCAGACTGTAACTTGGATTTTATATCTATTGTGACGATTCTATTATGATCAACTTTAACACCCTTTATAGTATCAAACAAGAGACACTTAAATGTAACGACCTTTTTGGCCCCTGGATAATTGAGCACAACAACTTCCTCTAATCTTCTATAGTAATTGGACTCAAAATTTCTGAAACAATTTCCCAACACGACAACGCCAGAGTTGACTGATGGCAATTCATTCACGATGCAGCCTGGAAATGAACTAATAAGTTTGTACGGACCTAAAATGTCATCTCTAAAACGCTCATACGCGTTCTCTTCTTTGACCCTTCTCTTAAACCACTGGTGATAATTTGCATTAGTGAATGCTTCCTTCTGTGATATAGTCAACCCCGGGTTAGAAGAATGCGCTTCAAATTCGAATGAACTGCGCACAATAATATGGCAATTGTTTAATTATTGATTAAGGTTAGATAAATCATTTTTAACTTTTAATAATACATACTTGATGTATAAAAATACTTCAAGCATATTTAGAAGCACGTATGTAGAGACAATCTTTAAATCTTTATCAGTTAGGTAAGTCTTTATCTCATGTCCTAATGGTTTAGCTGGATAAGTGAATACAACCAACTCATCATCAGCACGACCAGACGGATTGGCGACCTCATTTTGACTTACACGGTTGTGCTTCGTTGCGACTACATCATCAAAGTACAACGAGCAGAAGTTGACAAGATCTTCCTCCGTATAGCGTTTAACAATAGAACCCTCTACGCGAGCTTTATTTTTAACTTTCTGCTTTAATCGACGCATATACCTAAAATATGACAGTATGTGATATTACCTGATAAGTTAATTATAAAGATTATGAATATTGCACAATGATGTGATATTACCTCTCAAATGGATACATCCATCGATCGATATTGCACCGGTCCTCCAAGCTTAAGCTCATATGACAGATGAATAGGTAAATGTTCCATGTTGCCAAAGAACCCTGGTGGTAAGATCATTTTGAGCTTGCACATTGTCAACACTATGTTTTTCTCCATCTGCTCAACATCACTATACCTTATAACAGTTGAGAAAATATCCCGAAAAAATTTGAAAGTGCAGTAAAAGTATCATTAATATTCCTGGGTAACACCTCACGAAATACAATTGGCATCAACTTCTGCATGAATACATGACAGTCGTGACTTTTGAACCTAGTAATTTTTAACTACTCAACCTTAGCACAACGAGATATGTTAGAAGCATATCCATTTGGTAGCTTTAATGCGATAAGCCACTTGCAAATATTTTCAACATGTTGCTTGGTAAGATAAAATGGAGCTTTTGGTTTTGTGTTGTTAGGTCGGAGCCATAATTCCCGCCTGATATTCATTTCCTCCAAGTCTTTACGTGCTTTATCATTGTCTTTTTTTTACCACTCGTATCTAGTACGATGTGAAAAAAATTTCTCGAATACATTATTTTATGTATGCATAACATCAATACAATGACGAAGTGCTAGTGTGACGAAGTATGGAAACTCAAACCAAATCGGCGAGTGTGTCCAATTATGACTTTTCTCATATCTTATAGCTTTCAACTTACCATGCTCCTTCCCATGCGGTGGAAATGTTAGATCTTTTAGCTAGCCCAATAGGTCGCTGCCCGACAAGCGACCAACAACCCCCTTCTTCTCTGTCTTTTTGTTGAACTGTGTAGACATCTTTCTATAACTATTCTCAACAGGCAAGAATCTACGAGAAGTTCCAAAGAAACTAGTTTTCTGGCCATGACGTAGTTGAGTGCCTTGCACATCCCCCATACAGACTGGACATGACAACTTATCATGAGTCGACCAACCACTAATCATCCCTAGTGCCAAAAAGTCAGTGATAGTCCACAACAAGGTTGCCTTCATATGCTGAGCAGTGTGCGCAGACATGAATAGCTGCTGCAACCTCGACGCAAGAGGAAAGTACCTTAAAATCTTATTTGGAACATGTTTCTCTTTCCCCCCACTTTTTGTGATCTTGTACCTTGGCGAGTTGCAGATATCACACTACACCTTACCTTTGTCCTCCCCATAGTATAACAGGCAATTCTGCTCACAAGCATCGATCTTCTCATACCCAAGATTCAACCCCTTAACCATCTTCTTCACTTCATAGTAATTCGCGGGCAAAGTATTATTCCTAGGTAAGAACTCGCTGAGAATATCAAGTAAATCATTGAATCCTCTCTCACTGCAGTCATGCTCATTCTTGAAATGTAAAAGCTTCGTAACTACAGAAAGCCTGGTGTGCTTGTCATTTCCAAGATACAATGGAACACCCGATTTAGATAGCAACTTGTAGAAAGTAGTTGCTGAATCATTTGGCTTTTGCTGAGCACTGCTTGACGCATACTCATTTTTAGCCCAGTCAATATTGGTAGGGCCATACGCATCAACCAACATCTTCACGACATCATAGTTATCTGATTGCGAATCCCCGTGAACCGATTGGTCTACAGTACTATCTTTTCGTTCTCTAAACTAAGTTGATTCCCCGTGATGAATCCATACCGAATGCCCATCCACAAACTCACGTGAATATAAGTCAATATAAGTCAATCTAAGGCACATTATTTAACCTTTGAATTGTTAAGTTAATTTCATATACTAGATATAAATAATTAATTGCTTCCTTAACTACTATTCTGTTCAAGAATATAGTATCATTATCTCTAATTTAATAGGATAAGATCACTAAACATATATCAACTATATCAACTTCTTGTTCTCAATTTTTCAACGGTGATTATAATTTTTTTCCTTATTTATAACGTCATTAAATATTGATTCTTACACAAAAATAATAAAAACTCCCTCCTAGTAAAATGCAACCCACTTTACAAAGCCATAAGCTCCAAGAACAATTGTCAATTTTCCTATTGATATGAACATAAAGGTAAGGTTTAACTATTTCTCATTAAGGGAAAATTAAAACCATGAGGACCAATTTTTAGTCCAGACAAAGTGTAAATACTAAATAAAATAAATTGAGATACTTTATAGCAAGACTCAAAAATAGCAAATGTTATTCCAACACTTCAAGTTGAGGTCGACCTTTTACTCTATCAGAGTGAGAAAAAAAAATTCAAGAATTCTCAGGTTTAGCGCCAAGTACAGTATCTTTGCCAACATTCGCAATTATCAGTTCTATAAGTTAAGGTTACCTGTGGCAGCGGCGATGGCAGTGGACAGTGGTGGCGAGCGATGGCAATGGGCAGTGGTGGCGAGCTCCTTCTTCTCCTTCTTCTCTTCTCCCCCTTTTTCCCTCTTTTCTCTATTCTGAGCTCCCTCTTTTCTTTTCCTTCCGTCTGTTGTGTCATGCAAATACCTGGTACTGATTACATTAAGTTTGATCAGCGACCGCCATCTGCGACCACACGCGGTCGCTAATTTTTAATGATATGGACGTATCAGTGACCGCATGCGGTCACTGTTTTTAAGTGATCGTACAAAACCTTCACGCCCACATTTCCTGCCAAATTTTTGGAGGCAAAATTATGATAGCGACCAATCAGCAACCGCAGTCGATCGCTGATATACAATAGCAACTGGATAAACTCACGGTCGCAGATATCGGTCGCTAATACTAATATCTGCGATTTCAGATGCGGTCGCTGATATTATTGGTCGTTGTTAGGCCTTTTTCTTGTAGTGGAACCTGTAATGCAAACAATTAATTGAATTACCAAAACAACCCAGCCACTGCCGTAAAGATCGAACACCACCGTCGTGTGGTCGTCGTCGACCGAAGGTAGCAGTGGTGCTGCGGTTGCTGGAGAACGGAGGTGGGTCGGTGGGGGAGAGTGGCGACAGAGCAACGGTGCTGCTGGAGAGAAACGGGAGAGCAGCAGAGAAAGAAAAAAAAAAGGGGAAATGAAATCTCAGTTGGGATAACTGCTAAATGAAATTAGGTTTAGATTATTTTCGACTGAATTCTGTCGAGGTTAGGTCCGTCGCTTATAAGTTAAGTTCGATAGAAATTCAATCGACCGTATATACATTCCGTCGAGTTTACCTTTGGCGCGGGCGGGAAGCTTTGGCGCCATAAGGGGTATTTATTTTTGACAGAATTTCGTCGTTGATAGAATAATGTCGAGGGAATTAATGTCGACTGAAAGTTCCGTCGATTAAACCATAAGGTCGACCGATTTGAGTCCGTCGAAATTAATTCCGTCGAGAATAACATGTTTTTCTTGTAGTGTTTAATATTTCCATATTTATAATTTTATATGCTTATTTTATTTAACTAATACATTTTATTTTGTTTTGTAGGAAATAACATTTATTTTTCTTGGGAGCAAATAAAGGATTTATATCCAACTTTTAAAGATGGAAAATAACTCCTGGAAGATTACCATATAGAGATGGAAATCAAAAAGGAAAGAAATGGGAGAAAGAGAACAAAACTGTCTAAGTTCAATGAACCTAAATTAGGACACAAATTTATTTGTCCTATAAACATGTCTCTTGTTTTAGAGAGAAAGGGCACCCCTTGTTATTTTCTTTAGTTTTTCGTTGGTGTAGAAAGGAGTAAGCTATTTAGAGCTTTTGTCCTTTCTATTAGTCCAATCATGTGTGGTACTACTGTTAGGGAGTATTTGTAAGTTGTAATTTTTTTTTATTGATATAATATAAATTCTCTTTTTAATTATTGTTCTTATTTCATTCAAATAGTAGTCCTAATATTACTTGTTTTTATTTTTAATTCCATGACTAGCTAAATTTCTAATACCTAGGATAATGATGAAATTAGATATTTCATAATAATATTTTCTTTCCGTTCCAAAATTAATATCTAATTATTTTCGCCTTCATATTTTTCTCCACATAAATTGCATATGATTCTTATATTGATTGCGAGGTTTTGATAAGTTATAGTTAATATGTGAATTTTTCATAAATTATGATTGCCCATATTAATTATATAAATTATTATTTTTAAAGGGAAGGTAAAATAATTTGGGAATTAATTTAGAAAATAAAAAATTATTAATTATGTTAATATTTGATGGATTCTGATTCCTAGGTTTCTTTTCTCATTAATAGTTTCCGTTACTAATTAATAATTTGCATAATTTAGTTAATAAATCATCTCCACTATTTTTGTTTCTTATTTGCCTAAAATATTAATTAAGAGTAAATAATTGATCTACTTTCCGTAATTCGACCTACACTCGCCAAATCTACAATAGACAATGATGCACTTGCCGTGCATAATTTTAACACATCACCCTACATTAAAAAAGTAAGTTTTCACTTGGTTCCCTTCTATTCCCTTACTGTCGCAGAGGGTTTAAATTGTATTGATACTTAAAGTTTAGGTTATTTTTAATCAGAAATAAAGTTTGAGGCGAAAATCGCCTAAGCTTCCCAGTGTCAATGATTTTGAGGCCATTTCTGAGGGGTGACCATTTTCTTATGCAAATAACTCTAGAATTCTTCTGCTAAACTAACTCCAGAATTCTTCTGCTAATAAACTCTTGAAACTAATTTGAGCAAAATGTCAATTAAATATATTTTGAAACCTTATTTAATACTAGTCCTTTACTTCCACCAATTTGGCAGTTACCTTAAAAACAATATAATTTTAATTTATTATTTAAGTGTGATAAATAGGAACGGTATATCATTTTTTTCAATACTCATAATATATATTCATCAAAAAAAAATTATTGGGAACTTAAAAAAGCCTGTCAAACTAACAATTAGTTTTATTTTATCTCTTTATATATTAATATAAAAATATTTTAATAACTACTAATTTGTCATCCTAAGAGCATTAACAATAGTTTCCCTAATTAACTCTCTATCCCCAATTTTGAATAATGCATCAACAAATTATTATCCAACAGTTTATTTATCCTTATTTGACTCTCTATTTTAATTCAGGATTTTATTCCCCAAAGTGAGGGAGTCAAAAGACCATTCTTTATATATATAAAATGACATTTCACACTCTCAATTAAGTGGACAACTCATCAATCATACACATCTTGACATTTTTTTACTACTTTATTTTCAAATTATAAACTTAATATTGACTTATATTTTAAAAATTAATTTCAAGCGTATTCAAATTTAAAACTGACATAAATTTATTTAATTTATGTCAATATAATTATAAATATTATAAAAATAATAATAATTATAAAATTTATTATTTTCAAAATTTAAATGAATTGTATTAAATTTAAATATATCATAAATTAACTTTTTAAAAGTTAATATTAATCTTATGTACATTTGCAACTACAATCCATTCAATACTCAATTCATAAATTACTTAAAATTTAAAATAAAATAAAAATTATTTTACAGTTAAATATAATTGATAAATTATATTGATCTCTCTTTTATAAATTATAAGATTATTATTAATTTGATATTTTGACTATTGAAAATTTTAACTTTTAACTTTTAAATTTTATTATTTAAGGAATCAATATAAGAAATATGTTGAGTACATAGTGAAAAAATTGAATATTTATTTTACAAATGATTCAATAACATTGTAGAGTAAAAATAAAAATAAAAAAACTGTTATAAATGTTCTTAACACTGGCAAAACGGGTGGCGGTTAAGTTGGGATAGAGTGAGTGAGAGTAATAACACCGACTTTTTCTTGGGAACCTTTTTCTAAAACGGGTACCCAAAAGTCAAATTTTCGTATGGCAGGCACACCGTGTTATACTATACTTCCTCGCACGACGCCGTTTTTAGAGATCCAAGCAAACAATACATATATGGAGTACTTAATTAAAATAAAGAACCAGACAGAAAATAAATTAGAAATTATCAAGTACCGACTAGCTACGTTTTACAAAGGTAGTCAGTCTCGTACTCTCATAGGTTAATGTATTTATTCTACAAAAAGAAATTTAATTAATTATAATAAAAAATGGTATAATATTTTAAATTATTACTCTTTTCGTTCTAAAATTAGAGATATATTTACAAAATGACGATCTTTAAAAATAATTTTACGTTCTCAAATATAGTTTTAGTATTAGTTAAGAATTCAGTTGTGGTGATTTGATATTGATAATAATTTTATAGTTTTAAAATAAAAATATATATTTAATTTTAAAATGGATTAAAAAGAAAAACGTATCTTTAATTTTAGAATAAATGCATATTATAATTTAATCATCTAACAATTTATTATTTTCGAAAGTATACATTATACGAAATGCATGTATATTTTTTAATATTTGTAAATTTTACAAATAAAAGGTTTGTAGAAGAAGTGAGTGAGTATTACTTAAATAAAAAAAAATGATATATTCCCTTTGTTCTATAAAAGAGATGTTCAAAGTATCACTTTCACATGAATTGAGAAAAGTAATTAAGGTGAAAATTATGAATTTGGCTCCCCTCCATTACACATTCTTTCTAATTTCATCCAATATATGCACCAATTATTTGATCTTAATAATGTTGATAGTAATGATTAAAATATGAAAATAGATAGTTGATGATATTAAGATCAATCCTACCAAAAATTAGAATCATTAAAAATATTTTTATTGTTAAAAGTTTAAAAAAAAATCAACCATTGAAATTTTGATGAAAAATTCAATTATTCATCAAATGATGAAAATTAATGTCAAATTACTTTCATTTTTGGAATAATTATACAACTCAATATTATAAATTAATTGACCAGTGCTGATTTTAATTATTTTATTTAAAACTATAAAAAATATGGTGTACATGTTAGCTGAAATTGGAGGGAAGTCAAGTTCGAAAATTATTGAGATCTTAGTCTAATAGTTAAAACTAATAGTAATTTTTGTTAAAAAAAACCTAAGAGACAATTAATAAATTACAATGTGACCATTTAATTGAAAGATATCAACTATACTAAGTAAATACAGTGGTTAAATATTCTTCTCTAATTTTTTAAAGAACTTATAGTAATATTATAATTCAATTGTAAAGATATATTTTCAGTCAAGGGGTGTAGAGAGAATCTGTTGAGAACTAATAAGAATTTTGAAAAAAAGTTACTAAAATTATTTTAAATTGACAAATTATTTCTACCTTGACATAAATAAAATAAAATATGAAAGTAAATTAAGAATGGAAAAGGCACAGAAGATGGAGGAAGTAAAATAATTTATTGGTTTTGATTAAATTAAAGGGGATCAGAAGCTACTGGGCTGGCACATGCATGGAATCCCATATCGTCTCTAGTCTCTCTCCCACGTGCCTCCATGCATTCACATCAAACCCCACCACCACACACACACACACACACACACACACACATATATATATATATATATATATATATATATATATATATATATATATATATATACACACACACAGAAAGGATCAAGAGTAGAACTCTTAACTAGTAGAACTCCCTTAAATAATAGAATTGTATCAAAACGACGTAGTTTTGATAAGACGCGGTGACATTTTTGTAAATATGTGGTGGCATGGTATTTACAAAAATGCCACCGCGTCTTATCAAAACTACGTCGTTTTGATACAATTCTATTATTTAAGGGAGTTCTACTACTTAAGAGTTCTACTCTTGATCATCTCCCTATATATATATATATAGGTCGGATCCTGTCCGGGAGTCTGGACAGATTTAAAATTCGGACCTTTTGTTATATGTATCTAAATTACACCAAAAATACTCTATTATATAAAAATTCAAGTTCCATAAATTTATTTTTATTTTTTAGTTGTTTTAAAAAAAAGAAGCAAAAACAATAATAATAAGGTCCTGATTTTGGTCAGGTTCGGGAGTCCGGACCTGATTCGGCCTATATATATATATATATATATATATATATATATATATATATATATATGGGATTCCATTCACAACAACCGGTTGTTGGGAGCAACCCATTTTTGGGCAGCCGTAACAGCTTGTACTGGCCTTAGAATTTTTTTTTTATAAGCCGTAACAAGCTGTACCGGCTGGCCAAAAAGGAGTTGCTCCCCAACAATCGGTTGCTGTGGATGGAGACCCTATATATATATATATACACACACACACAACAGATCAGGACCGGGAGTCCGGACCTGATCAAAAAACGGACCGCAATTTTTTTTTTATAGAACAACTAAAAAAAAAATTTATGGAACTGAAATTTTTCAATAATACAATGTTTTGGGTGTATTTTTAATACCTATACCAACCAATGTATGTACAGTCTGCCCAGACTGTATAGAAATATTTTGGTATAGGCATCCAAATCACGCCAAAAATACTGTATTATGTAAAAATTCCAATTCCATAAATTTTTTTTAGTTGTTTCAAAAAAAAAGCAAAAAAAAAAAGTCCGGATTTTAAACCTGTCCGGGAGTCCGGACAGGATCCGGCCTCTCTCTCTCTCTCTATATATATATATATATATATATAAGCACACACGTATTTGTTATGGATTAAAAATAGACATGCATCATCCCTATATATCGATTAATATAGGAAGCAACGATCATAATTAGAACTGAAAAATTCATGTTTGATGGCAGATGCCAATACTATTTCTGCGACATCCGCTACAATTAGTAGCGAACGACACCCGTCATCTGCTAATATTAGTAACAGATGTAACTCATCGTCTGCTACTAATAATAACATACATGAATTTTTTAATTCTAATTAATCTCAATCGTTGTTTCTTGTATTGGACACGTTAATGATGGTGTTTGCTCATTTTTAATTCATAGCAAGTACTTATTAGATCATTCCCTATATATATTATATTTATGGTAGGGTATCCATCCACAACAATCGGTTGTTGCCCAGCAGTTACAACCTGTAGCGGCTTATAAAAAAAATTGTCTAAGGCCGGTACAGGTTGTAGCGGCTGGGCGAAAAGGAACCGGTTGTTGCGGATGGAATCTCTTTATGGTAATAAGTAGATATATAGAAAGATTTGATGGAGTACTTTTCTTCTTCAAATGATATATAGTTCTTCACTCTGCCATCCAATAAATTAAATATAGATAGATATAAGTATATATAACTATATATATATCTTGCATGCATGCCCACGCATATGATTTAATTAAGAATTAGTATTGAATTGAAAATCTTATATATATATACCTTCATATCAAGAAAAAGAAAAGAAAGGAAAGGAAAAAAATGGAAAAGTATGAGCTTGTGAAAGATATAGGAGCTGGGAATTTCGGTGTGGCCAGGCTTATGAGACACAAAGAAACCAAAGAACTTGTAGCCATGAAATATATTGAGCGTGGTCAAAAGGTAATTAATTAATTATTTATTTTCATTTATTGTTTTCTTCATTTTCTTAATTTCTTTCCATTTTTGTTTTTTTTCTTGATGAGTACGTGGTTTCAGATCGATGAAAATGTAGCCAGGGAGATCATAAATCACAGATCTCTTCGACACCCGAATATAATTCGTTTTAAGGAGGTATTTATGTAAATAATTTATTTATATATGATCATATATATATATATATATATATATATATATGTTGAAATCCAACAAATATATTGGAAGAATTATATATTGTGTTTTTAATTAATATTCAATATATTTTTGTGGGTTGAAATTCGAAGGTGCTTTTGACACCAACCCATCTGGCAATTGTGATGGAGTATGCATCTGGTGGAGAATTGTTTGATCGAATCTGTAATGCCGGCAGATTTAGTGAACATGAGGTCCGTTCTATATATTAACCTTATAATTCATTTAATTTCATAGAAATTAATTCTGCAATTCATAAAAGTATTGCATAACTCTCTTTTTCTTTTCTTTTTTTTAAAAATAAAATATATTTTTCTTCTTATAGATTTTGATATTCATAAAAGTTTGGGGATTTCACCTTTTTCAGGCTAGGTATTTCTTCCAACAGTTGATCTCTGGGGTCTGTTTTTGCCATGCTATGGTAAAATTACATCACATTCTCTCTCTCTCTCTCTCTCTATATATATATATATATATATATTAATGAAGAAACTGTCATGTGCAGCAAATATGTCATAGAGATCTGAAGTTGGAAAATACACTGTTAGATGGTAGTCCAGCACCTCGCCTCAAAATCTGTGATTTTGGTTACTCCAAGGTTGGTTTTTGGTTCACTCAATTTAATTTACATACATGCATCCACTGTATTATACACTTTCGCACCTTAATATAAATTGTTTTAGATTTATAAAGTATAAAAAAATAGTGTATAACATTAAATATAATATTAACTATCTAAATTACCTTTTTATTGAAAAAAGAGAGAGTTGTTTATTGAACACAAAATAGTGAGAGAACCAAAGTTATATTTAATATTTAGAGTAATATTGAAAACTAATCAATTAATACTTACTTGAAATTCTCAAACGACTTATATTAAAAGACAAAAGCACTTATCTAAAACGATATATATTAAGGGACGAAAAGAGTATCCTCTATACTTAAAAAAAAAAATCATGACACTATATTTAAGTTCTTGAAGTTAATTTCTATGAATTTAAATTTCAAATTTGATAGGAGTATAACTTTATTTAAATTTTAAAAATAATAAAATTGATAATTGGTAATTTTTATTATTACTATTTAGTTTTATGATACATTTCATCCTAAAAACCTAAAGGGAACACAGAAGAAGAGCATAAGAGGTAATCGATCTAAGGAAAATTTATCTTAGCGCCGGTTAGCAGCTGCTAATCATCGTCTTCATAAATTATCGTCTGTTAATCAGCTGCTAATTATGTCATTGGCAGTCGTCTGTGCTGCATTCAATTCCCAAATCGACGGTCGGAACTCCGGCTTATATTGCACCTGAGGTTCTCTCCCGCCGTGAATATGATGGCAAGGTAAAATCTCTCTACTTTATTTGATTATTTAATTTATTATTTTTTTTTGTAGTGCATGATACATCATCAACTAAGTAAACCACTTTAGACTAATTAAATATTATCATGGTGCAGCTATCACCTTTTAATCCTTCTTTTCAACATGTACATACTTAGGACAAAAGGGCATGAGATAATTTTATTACTTTATGATCTAATAATTGTCTCGGACACAGCATCTTGGTGTTACTTGCATTCAAAACTGCAAAAAATGGCAGGATTTGATTAGGGTTAGATGTAGGCAATCGCACCTCTATATACAAAGAATGTTGATTGACTAATGCAAGAAATGAATTAAAGAGTATATAAGATAATAATTGTCTTAAAATATGGTTATCTAGAATGTTGATTGAGCACAACGACATTGGATATAAAAAAACGTTATCTATAGTACTCACAATTTAAAACGATAGTATTCGATATACGAAACATGAAACATGTAAGAGTAATTCCCCGACAACTCTGATCTAGGGGTGTAAGCTGAGTCGAGTAGTTCGGTGCTGGATTCGAGATCGATTTGAAAATATGATTCAAAACTCGAATTCAAAATTGATCCGAATCGAATCTAATCCATACTTGTTTTCTGTTTAATGATACACGAGTCGAATTCGAGCATACCAGTGTTCGCTCAGATTAGGGTTTGAGCTAGTATTTTATTTTTTCTCGAACCATACTCGATGAATCATATTCGAATACTGATCTGATCCATACTAACAAGCTAAATATGTGATATTTGTATCAATTTTTATAATTTATAGTGTAATATGAAAGTGGCTTGTACTTGAATAAATCAATGAATTAATTTTCAATTTGTATTACATTCTTTGTAATTTCTTTACATGAATAAAAGTGAAAACTTTTATATATAAACATTAGTTTAGTAATCAATTTAGTATGTAGTTGTTCAATTTTAAGTGAAATAGTTCACATTCGAAACTTGATCTGAAGGCTCAAGAGTAGCTCGGTATGTAAACGAGCCGAGTAGGTCCGAGTAATGATCCGAGTCGAATTTGGCGTAAATTAATTAGAAATCCCTTGTCGAATTGAATTCGAGCACATTTTTTTCGAGTCGAGTCGAATCTGAACATTAGAGTGTTCTCTGATATTCGATTCGTTTACACCCCTACTCGGATCGGAAATTAATTTTATAGTGTACATGAAACTCTCATAAATAGGTGTATCTTAGAGGGTATTTTAAAGATTTGATTCTGTGATCAAGTATTCAATAATTGAGATCATCCTGCCAAAACCGTGCTTTCACTTTTTGTTCCTTTAATTATTGCTGAATGCTGATGCAAGTCGGCAACAAAAGCACATACATTAGTGTTTGCTTTGTCATGAATCCTCTTTTGAGCTGCACCATCCATGTGCTCATCAATGTGTCTTCAAGATTATTTTGCCACTGGTTTTAAGACATGATTTACGTTCTAAGTTTATTAAATTACAAGTCTTAATATTTTATAATGGCACTCGTTAGTTGTTACAATTAACAAAAGGAAAGTAATATTTTTCAAAAGTAAAATTTGATTTTTTTACAAGCTCTCACTCACATGAGTGTAAGGTCCATTTACTATTCATGTGAGATGAATTTTGTGAAATTATCATTTTTACCTGTGAATATATCAATTCCCTTATCAAAAACGTCATCGTAGAGTAGACAATTAAAAAAATTAATTTATCTATGTGCAGGGAGTGCCTCTTTTACAACTCATAAGAAGTAGATATATAGAAATTAATTGCTCATTTTCAAGATTTAATGTTATTCGACCAAATATTTATTTAGCGACACTTTTACAGTTGGTTTAATTTTATAAAACTGCTATATTCAACTTGGGAGATGAAAATCACCATATTATTATTGACGGCTTTAATTTTGTCTTCGGTAAATTACTCTGATGTGAGAGTAAGTATAAAATTAGATACCTAAGTCAACAATGTTGGTTTAGAGATTTAATTTGTCATCCTCAACAATGGGTTGTTTGAATTTTCAACAATACTTGATTATTAACATAATCAACAGTAACTAAACAGGTTGAAATTGAAACCAATGTAACAATAACTATTGAGGAAAACACTTCTATAACACAAATTTCAATGGGTCAACAATTGTATTGTAGGTAGGCTAATTGTTCATTAAATTAGTTAACCAAAATCTCTTTTACATCAGCTGATTGAAAAATTATTTCAAAAAATTCCACAAATTCTAATATGCTAATGATTAATTCATTCTCTCTCTCTCTCTCTCCTTCCAGTTGGCTGATGTATGGTCTTGTGGAGTGACTCTATATGTTATGTTGGTGGGAGCATACCCTTTTGAAGATCCAGATGATCCCAAAAATTTCAGGAAAACAATCGGAGTAATTTTCTAACCTTCCTGTTTCATTCAAATCATTAATTAGTTCCCAAATAAGCTCGAGAAATATTGTTGCTAATTTTGTATTATCATTATTTTGCAGCGAATAATGGCAACTCAATACAAAATCCCTGACTATGTTTACATTTCTCAAGATTGTAGACACCTTCTTTCTCGCATATTTGTTGCAAATTCTCCACGGGTTTGTTGAAAGATGAAAGAGTGTGTGTGTGTGTGTGTGTGTGTCTATATATATATATATGTGTGTGTGTGTGTGTGTGTGTGTTATATCACTTAATTTCTTTGCATTTGTGCAGAGGATTACAATCAAAGAAATCAAGAATCACCCATGGTTCCTAAAGAATTTGCCGAGGGAGTTAACAGAGGCGGCTCAAGCTAGCTACTATCAAAGAGAGGTCGACCCAAGCGGCGTCTCCCTCCAAAGCATCGAAGATATAATGAAAATTGTGGGAGAGGCAAGGAATCCACCGCCTTCGTCTTGGAGTAGGAGTATGGGGGGTTTTGGTTGGGGAACAGAAGAAGATATTGAAGAAAGCAAAGAACTTGCAGAGGAAGAGGAGGAAGATTTAGAAGAAGAAGAAGAAGAAGAAGAGGATGAATATGAAAAGAGGGTTAGGGAGGTTCATGCTAGTGGGGAATTTCACATCAGTTAAGCACTTCCATACTATATATATGTTTTAGTAATTAAAAATTGTGTTTAATCATGTCTTTAGGATTTGCTTATTTGTCTAATGTACTTGTAATATGAGATAAATTATGTAAAGACTGTCTGTAAACTAAAGATTTACACTATTTAATTTGAACTTATATTTAAAAAAAAATATTATACATAGGGGTGCTATTTGGAAGTTTACAAAATAAAAGATGTACAAGTCTAATATTTTGTAGGATTATTAAATTGAGATGTCCTGCTGAACAAGTGAACAGGAACCCAATTCGTACAAAAGATTGCCAAGTCTTATTGAACTTCATGTTGTATGGGCCAATCAGGTTGGCTCCCATTTCCATCCAATTATTTATTAAATAAAAAATAAATTATTTATAAGAAAAACTTAATTAAAAAGGTGTTTAGAATCAATACTAATATATAAAAGCAGGATAAACGATCCTTAATTGAAAAATTCAATGAGTCAACTCTTAATTAATCAAGAGTTAACTCGGTTAATTTCTCCACTCGCGTGTCAATTTTGTTGGAATTGGTCTGTCGGTCAATCTTTCATCTCTTTATCTTCTTTAAATCATCTGCATAGGGAGCTCCTTTTTCCTCTTCATCTACCCATCTCTTCATCTCATCCTCTGTAAATTCACCCAAATCCTCTCTTGATTTCGGTGAGTCCCTACTAATTTTCAAGTACCTTTCAATTTCTACTTTTAGGGTTTACTTTTTATAGATTTAAGTGTTGATTTTGTGTAGCCGTCTGGATTAGCGTTCTGAGAGCTAGAAATTCGCTTATCAGATGACCGGAGTACTTTGTGGTCATATTCTACCTTGATCGGACAATTATTGACGATGATAACGACAGGTGGTTTGTGGTGGAAATTGATTTAACCGATCTGTTCAATTAGCCCCAACTAACAATTCCTTGCAACTCTCTCATGGTTCGTATTACTTAAACTTCTCATTGTCAACGCCGGGGAATTTTTTATCTTCCTAGATTGGATGTCTCCTACCTTTTAACTTCGCTAGGTCGATTTATTTTATTTTAAAGGGAGAGGTGTTTAGGAAAAAAGATCTACATAAATGCCAATGAATTTGAGAAAGGTTGATTTTAATGATGGGTCGAATTAGGCAGAGTCGCCAGTCGGTATAAGTTCTAATGGATGTATTAACTTATCCGAATTTTTGAGATTTTCGCAATATGATCCAATATGTGACTCCGTAAAATTAGTTTGGAAACTGAGATTCATAGAGTTCAGGAGTTTGCTTAAGTGGGGAAGGTGTTAGGCACCCTCCCGACTTCCGTGAAAACATGATTATCGCATCTTATTGTTTTCCTAAGTGTAAAGTGAGTGTGTGCGATTTTTGAGAAAGCCTTGAATAATCTGAATCGAAATTATGTTAAGTGTGTTGGTTTTAGAAGTCGTTCTAAGCCTCTTTTATCTTATGAGTAGAGTTATTTGATTTTAATTTGAACTTTGGTAAAAATCCCTTTGAGATGATGATTTGGAAAACTTGGTGTTCTTACCCTATTATTTGTCGTTTTGATTTTTTGCCCTAAGTTTGTCTATTCCCCGGAGCGATTTGTATTTTATAAGATCTTATTATTATTTTTTTATTTGAAAATCATTTTGGTGATAATATATGAAATAAAGCATCAAAAAGGGCTGAGTCGGGTCACCTGTGGGCATGAAATCCATCTCGATAGACCTGAGCACCTACAATCACAATTTTCACTATCACGGGGCCTTAAATCCATTCTCTCGGGACCAGGCCCTCGAAGTCATTTTAAGGCCAAAAATTACATGTACAATAATTTGAACATTTATCATTACAATCAACAATACGTCCAACATGGGAATCTAGCCAAGATTCGATTCGTGGATCTCGACTCAAAAATTCATAGGCTCACATCATAATATCCAAAGCACAAGCATAAAAAAATCTAAAAGTGGGCTCCCGTAACCCTAACTTTTAGATTGCTATATCAAAGTAAGTGTTCTGAGGGACTATGTGTATTGACGAGATCTATTGAAGGATCTCAGGATCTAGGATATAAATCCATATATCTAGGATATCTAAAGATCTGTACATTAATGACACTATTATTTAAATGAAAATGAATATAAAAAAATGTATCTTAAATCTGCTATCAGGTGATTCAATCGTTAGAATCCTTAGCGTGATTAGTTAGGACCTCCTCCCCACTAGATATGGATCTAGGGTTTTGCAGAGTGTTCAAAATCGATTTAAAACATTGAAAATGACTAGAGGTAACCTAGATCCGAGCCAATCTAGCATAAAGGTTCAAGCTTTAAAGCTTTAGAACCGTCTGAGGGCTAAATCTGACTAGATCCAGGAAAAAAATTGGTCTTTAACTATATACAAGCAAAATAATTGGTAAAATAAATAGATCTATAAATAAACACCTAATATATAGTTAAAGATTGAAACTTTAAATAGATCTAATTAAGAACAATATTTAACAAGATCTAATAAATCTAATTGATCTACAATGAATATACAAAAAGATTCGATTTTTCAATTTGGGAAATGAAGAAACAAACTGATTTGCCTTGAATTTGTGTTATATCACTCAAATATATAAGAGATCTAACTATATAATACTAGATATATATATATATATATATATATATATATATTCAATCTATTGATTTTGATGTTAGAATCTGAGCTCCTTCTCTCTAGAATCTATTTCTCTCTAAAAATGAGTTCTTCCTTGCAAATGAGCTGCCACGACTGGGTTTTGTGGGTCCTATAACCTTGAACTTTGTGCTTTCTGTCATTGCGCAATTTGCCGAAACTTCCGTATCTTTTAATCCTAGAATAGTTTGGAGATGTGTCATACCATTTTAGAAAGTTCTTTCCAAGGGCTACGCACTAACATTGAGTTTGACTAATTTTGGCTTTGGGAAGATAAAGTAAAAACCATAAAGTCATCTTCATGAATGTGTGGGGTACTTAACTGGGTTATTTTAGGTAATCTTCAGTTCATGGATCGCTGTGGTGGCTCTTACGACCTAATCCTTAGCTCCATGATCCTTGCTTGGATATGTTGTCGTCGGGGTGAAATTACGCTTTTTCCTTCCTATAGGGGTTAGTAAAGGAAAGCAAAATTTTGGGTGTCTACAAATGCCCTTCTTTTTCATGCTTATGCAATGCAATGGAATCAGCATGACAAAGATATAGACACCCGATGCATGACAGGGTATATTGATGATGTAATGACACAAAAATTTTGTATAATATTTAATTATTATAATGATAATTTTTTAGTATAATTTTTTTATATACTTAATTGTTGTGTCATTAGAATTATTTAATACTTAATAATTTATTAAGTATCTCAAGTTCTACATGGTAAAAGAGGAAGAATGAATATTGTGAAACCCCAGATTTTATGAATAAAGATTTAATTTTCTTTAAATAATTTTTTTAATATTATGGTGTAGATTTGATATAATGTTATAGTTGTGGGTAATATTTATAGATTTTGAAAAGTATGCAAGTTGTTATGAAATATTCGATTCGTCGGGGAATATTCGTTTTAACAGGGAATATTCGTACAACGGCACAATCATTGGTGGACCCCCACAACGGAATTATTGTCGGATTGAGAAAACGACAAAAATACTTTATAAAAATAACGGCGAAAGTTTTACCATTAACTGTTGAAACACCCGGTGTTAAAAGTACAGTAATACGTGTGGTTGCATAGTAGCACACGATATTGATTATTGATGCTTACGTGAGAAGTCACTCAGTTATACTCAATTATTGCTACAGTAATTGCTGCATCATATCTCTCATATTATTGATTCAATTATTGTCACAGTATCATTTGCATAATATATTATATTATTAAATCAATAATTGAGATGACAAAATTATTCATATTATTATTTGTAATATTGACAATGTCTAGAAGTTATGTCAAGGAGAGGTTTGGTCACCTAATTGCGCGCTAATAAAGAGAAATCCTTATCGGAAAACCCCCTCTTTCATGGGAACGATCTGGTTGTTAAATATTGTGAGTTATAATATTAATGATGAATAAGTTGTGTCGATTAAAAATGAATTTTGATAGTTCCATTGTGTTGGAATTATTAGTGTTAGTAGAAATCGACATCTATTCCGATGATAATTGATGTCTGGGGGTTATATTGATAAATCGGGTAATATATTGGATAAATGAGCAATTAATTGCTACTAATTCACATGCTTATATAACTATTTGTTCACATGTGTGTACTATTGAATCACATTATTTACTATTAGGGGAGTTGGTGCAAGATTGATAATACTTGCATGACTAAGTTAAAAATGGCGGTATAGATGGAGGTACTATACTGTAATTCGTATTTTTCACATGATTATACTATTGATTCACATGATTGAACTATTAATTCATATTATTTACTATTAGGGGAGGTGGTGCAAGTTTGATAATACTTGCAGGACTAAGTTGAAAATGAAAGAAAAGTTGGAGGTATTGTACTGTAATTTTTTGAGCCCCAAAACGTGCAATTATCGAAACTATATTTTCCTATAAATAGAAGCTCATTCTTCCTTCATTTCTCACCAATTCACAAAAGCTTTAGAGCGATTATTACAGAGAGAAATTATAGAGAGAAAGAAGAAGAGAAGTCTGCTACCTCACTATTCCAGTATCCAGTTTTTCCAAGGTAGGGAGTATTATTTCTTTCTTATTCATGAAGAGAACTTCTGTTATTCTATTCTTTATTATTCTATTAGAATAACCTGTATACGCAGGCTACCCTATACTTGGTGAAATTCTTCTGTTATTCCATTCTTTATCATTCTGTTGGAACATCCTGTCTGTGCGTTTACGCCGAACCTGGTTCCATTATTTATCATTCTATTGGAACATTCTGTCTGTGCGTTTTACGCCGGACCTGGTTCTGTTATTTATCATTATATTGGAATAACCTGTTTATACGAAGTACCGCATACATGGTGAAATTCTTCTAATATTTTGTTCTTTATTATTCTGTCAGAATATCCTGTCTGTACGTTTACGCTGGACCTGGTTCCACTATTTATTATTCTGCCGGAATATCCTGTCTGTGCGTTTATGCCGGACCTGGTTCCATTATTTATTATTCTGTTGGGAATAACCTGTCTGTGCAGTCTATCGCACGCATGGTGAATCATTCTGTTATTCCATTCTTTATTATTCTGTTGGAATAACTTGTCTATGTGGATTACCACATGCATGGTGAATGATCCTTTGTATTCATTCCTTATTAAATTATGGAAATGATCTGTATACATGTTGTCCTCATATGTTTTGAGTATTAGTAAGTGTTATGATGAGTTATGTTGGTTAATATGTGAAAACATGGAAGTTTCTTAGAAATCACAAAGAGTTGAAAATCAGATTTTGGTGAAAACAGAACATAAAATTCAATTGACCATATCTCCTATTATATTTTGAATTTTTGAGTGAGGTCATGTTCTAGAGTTAGATCTATGAGTTTTGAAACTTATCCAAGTGGAATCACTGTAAAAGGTGTTGTGGATTTTCGTGTGGACTGACTTTAGCAAAGGAGTCAAAAGCTGCAAAAGAGGAAAATTCTACTGCCCAACAATTTAAAAGGACTGTTTCGGCCACTTAATTTGTGAGAAACATTATGGCCTTTTGGGACATGAAAGTATATGGTATAAAATATCTCATGTCCAAAACTGAACTCATTCCGACTTAAAATGAGCAAGTTATGACCATTTCAATATTTAGGTTTTTTCGACGAAAAACGCTATAACCGGAGTTCTATAACTCCGATGACCATGAAATTTAAACTGAAAGCTCACGTTAACATGTGTAAGATCCTGCTAAGATTTGGGAATTTTTGGAGTTAAACTTAAGGTAGCTAATTATTTAAGGAATTAATTAGAAATTGATTTTTGAAAAAAAGTAAATGAATTTTAAAAATTTCGAGAAAAATATATGTTCAATATGGGACTATATTATGCTTAATCCCAGAAAAGAAAAAATTTTGGGGCTGATTTGGTATTTTTTATGAAAATAATCTAGTTATGAGTAAATGAGACGTTATTAGTTCTTGGTTAAATTAATTCTTCAACTTGTTTTATTGAATTCTTATATCATTGTCATCATCCTCATATTTATATTATGTTGAAAGTCATCTGTCGCCTGTTGTGCATAGATGGACTTAGTATGATTATGACCAAGGATTATTCGGTATAATCATGACCGTAATGTTATAAATGATGCGAAAATTAAAAGTCCTCATTGGCCCTTAGTGCATTAATGGACAGTTTTTGGTATGATTATGGCTATGGATTCTCTTCGGCCAAGGGAGCAAAGATGAATTGTTTTATGGCATGATCAGGACCGTTGATGAAAACACGATTATCTTTGGCCCGTAGTGCATGGATAATTCGTGGTCGTGATACTAAAGAATATCCTTGGCCTGTAGTGCATGGATGATTTAATGATGTGGATTATTTATTGAGCTGAGTTTCAGCGATAAAAAGTCCTCATTGGCCCGTAGTGCATTGATGGACAATTTTTGGTATGATTATAGCTATGGATTCTCTTCGGCCAAGGGTGCAAAGATAAATTATTTTATAGCATGATCAGGACCGTTGATAAAAACACAATTATCTTTGGCCCGTAGTGCATGGATAATTGGTGGTTGTGATACTAATGAAAAAGTCCTCATTGGCCCGTAGTGCATTGATGGACAGTTTTTGGTATGATTATGGCTATGGATTCTCTTCAGCCAAGGGTACAAATATGAATTTTTTTATGGCATGATCAGGACCGTTGATGAAAACACGATTATCTTTGGCCCCATAGTGCATGGATAATTCGTGGTCGTGATACTAAAGAATATCCTTGGCCTGTAGTGCAGGGATGATTTGATGATGTGGATTAATTATTGGGCTAAGTCTCAGCAATGAAATATTAATTCATGTATGTGATAATAATGAATATCCTTGGATGTAGTGCATAGATAATTCATGGATGTGATATTAACGAATATCCTTGGCCGTAGTGCAGGGATGATTCGATGATGTGGATTATTTGTTAAGCTGAGTCTCATCATTATTTTTATAGTTGTATATCTTTGGCCTGTAGTACAAAGATGAATTTATTAGTATGATTATGAGCAGGAATTGTGATTTGGTATAACCATGATTTGTGATATTTCAGGTGAAGATAGGTGATGAGAATCATCTTCGTCCTGAGTGTGAAAAGGGAATTCAGGATCACAATTTTGATTATGAGTTATTCATATGATTGTGGACAAGAATTGTTGATTGATGTTACAGGGAGAAAATATTATTGGTGGACTTTTAACATGGAGAAGATAATAGACCTGATGGTTTATTTGACTCTTCTAATGGATTGCTCGTTCCGCTGCAACTATGGTTGAAAAGTTTTATCATCTACCATATGTTCTAAATCTCTGATTTATTATTGATGAAAGCTATTGATAATTTAATTATCTTTAGTCATGATATTCTTTACTGGGCTAGCTGTGCTCACCCTTTCTGCTTCACAATTCCTTTCAGGTAATAAGAGTGTTACCGTAAGAGTGTTATCGGGTCGAGCGGGGATAACTGGGGAATAGAACAGTGGTCTCTAGCTGTGGAGGTTCTCCCTAAACAGTATAGAAAAGTGTCTTGTATTTTATACATCGTTTAGTAGTTATATTTGGTGAATCAAATAGGGTGAGGTGAACCCAACTTTGGAAGGGTGTTTCGCCACTATCACACAAGATGTCTAATGACATACAACCTCGTGTTATCATAAAATATGGTTGTGCGCATCCACTTACTGAGTATATCTACGGGCACTACCTATATGATCTTGGAGTTTATTTGAAATATAATATTCACTTGGAGACAATGGAGATAGTTATATGTCAAGAGAAGACTCACCATTGGAAAGAATATGATAGTAATCTTCTCATTTTTCTTTGGGGTCTATTGGGTCAACCAAGGATAATTCTGTGGCCATTTGATATCTATTATAACCTAGACACATTGTCTCCCATGTACGAAGGTTTCCTTGAGCACTTCCCAAAGATTTCAATTTCTAAAACAGTCTTTGACTATACTTTTATGTAAAGTACCATTTTAAAGTTGTGGTCGAGGCGCCATGAGAGTTACATATATTTGTATTAAAACTCACAGTTAACTGTGGTCATATTCTATACGACAGATCAACAGTTGTATAAATGAAGTTGTATCTGAATTTTGTACTATATATCTGGCGACTCAGAATGGGTGATGTATACCTAATTTTGGGGGCGTCACAAATATACCTTATTATAATGGTATATAAATATCAAGAATGAAAAGGAAAGCCAACATGGCTTAATTATGAAATATTCTTGATATGAAACTACCTATGTGATCAATGAAATAATTATATTAGACTTCATTCTCTACTTAAATCTTCTAATTAATTGTTATTTCTGATGCAAAATTGATCTAAAACATGTTGTCCATTATATTTTATCTGATGTATTGAAGGCTAATGATAATTTGTTCTACATTATCTTAGTCATAATATTCTTTACTGGGCTAGTTGACCTCACCTTTTTCCTTTTTGTTCCATTTTTCTTCTCAGGAGGTGAGAATATAGCGGGAACTAGTCGGGATGCGGTGTGATGTTTCAAGTCAGTTATTTTAGCAGTCCTCACTATTTTTTAAAATAGTGTATCAATAATTGTAATGAGAACTTATTGGAGTTTAGATATTGTCTAGAAGATAATTTTTGTATTTAAACTCACAGCATATGTGTTGTCGTATTTTGCACGACAATTGTAATAATGAAGTTGTAGTTGTTTTCTGTTCAATGTATTTGGCGACTCAGAATGGGTTGTGTGGACCTATTTTGGGGGCGTCACAGTAGGCATTTCTATATTTAAAAGTCCATCATCAATATTTTATCCCTGTAACATCAATCAATATACATCTTGAACCAAATATTCATCTTTGCACTATGGGCCAAAGATATTCATTTGTATCACTAGTTGGTTATGTTCATCTCAACACATGTCCATATTTGCACTACGGGCTAAAGATATTCATCAGGTAATAATTCATCTTTGCACTACTGGCCAAAAATATTCAACTAGTATCACCATTTAAGACTGAGGATGATGAAAAATAACTTAAAGAAAACAAATCCAGTGAGATAAAAGGACAAAGATCAGGGATTTGTACTTTGGTTTATCCAAGTTCAAAAATACTCCATAATAATCAATTGTGGAGCAAAATTCAAGAATGAAGATCAAAACATGGATGCAATCAAAGATAGTAACCAAAATAGACAACTTAGACAAAGAAAAGAAAATTTATTTTTTCTGTGAATAGTGCCGTATTCGTGAATAGTGTTGTATACATGAATAGTAACCCCGACACAAAAAGGTAAAAATTTCACAAGAAAAATCATATTTCGTGAATAGTACCGTATTCGTGAATAGTGCTGTATACGTGAATAGTGGGGGTATACGTGAATAGTAACTGTCAGGAATAAGCATGTGAATGATATTCCTATTTAATATGATTTGATTATGATATATATGAATGAATATGTAAGTATGCTTGCATTTAGAAAAGATGTAAAGTCCTTTGATAGATAATAGAAACATATGTACAAGGACTTAGAATAAATTGATCAAATGTGTTAGGTTGATCCTACATAAACAAAACAGCTTTGTAAAGTCCTTAAAAAGAAATGATGTACACAGACTATAAATATAGAAAGATCAAGCTTGTTAGGTTGATCTTATGATGTAATAGATATGCTTATCTGATCATCGAGCACTGCACCAGAAGTCGTAATCTGCCAAGAGAGTCAAGGAAAACTCGAGAGCTGTCGAGGCAGAATCGTAGTCTGCAAGATAGTAGATCTCGGAGTTCGTAGACTGCCAGGAGAGATAAGGAAGGATCGTAGTGTGTTGAGGAGAACTTCCTCAGAGCTGTAGTCTACTGAGGAAGTCATGTTCATAATCGTAGAGATATCCTGCCTATGAGCTGACCGAGCATCTTTCAAAGCCAAGTCAAGAATCGTAGACTACACTCGGAGTCGTAGAGTCTACTGATTATATCAGAGGCAGAGACCGTAGTCGAGCAAGATCAGATGAAGATAACAAGTACAACGACAGAAATCGTTGAGTGTCAAGATCTGATCTCGGAGTCGTAGTGTCTGCACAGCCAAAGCTGAATCGTAGAGTGCAGAACTAAGACCTCAACAAATGTGCTCACAAAGCTAAGGCAAAATCGTATAGCAAACAGGATTCTCAACAAATGAGCACTCCCAGAATATCCAAAGGAATGAAGCCTCTGGTATAAACTGCAAAGTTACATCCAACCTGAAGGAAACCAAAGAGCACTCAACGAATGACATGTAAGCTAACAGAAGATCTAAGCACCAACTCAATCAACATCCAGATTGAGTTGTGAAGACATTCGAGATGAAGTATTCCACAAATTGATCAAAAGTAGACTTCATTAACTAACTAAGGAAAGTCAGCAAGTGTTGGGTAAAATCTAATTACGCACAACTGTGACGCCCCCAAATCCGGGTTTCTTACAACCCGACAGATGGTGCTCCACGGTGCTACAGTTCACACAAACATTCAATTGAAATACCTCAAAAGAACGAATATGTCTTATATATGTTCTAAAACAATACTACCATTCCCAGGTTCTTATAACCATTACATTTGTTCTTATCATAATATCAAATATTATCATTATAAACCTATACTATTACATAGGTAATCTACACGTTCGCTTTAGCCTTCACTTTAACCTTGACGAATCCTTCGGTCCATTCGGTCTAAGCTGCATTCATATGGTTCAAGCAAGAGTGAGCATAACAAGCTCAACAAGTATAACAATTTCATTTTAAAAGCATGCTTGAAACATAGGAATCATATATCTTCAATAACTGGATGATAGTTATGAAGTACTATCAATAACTTAAAATAACATTTCTTTTCCTTCAAAATATTTTACAATAACAATATTCATCAATTCTGGTTCAAGACGTGAACGTCTTATAGTTTCTTTGAAAAGGACAGCCCAGTACGAAGTCCGTATGTCCGGCATATCTTACGAGCACTTCTAGGTGATCAGCCTATAGTACTCTATGTTGATCAACACTACATCCATTAAACGTGTGTACATTTAAGTTGTGGCAACCTCACGTGCCCATTGAATACTCGATGAAAATATATTTGTTTATTCATATTCAGACTTACCTTGAATCCATACCAAATAGTTGGCGTAAGATAGCGTTAGCAATTCTATATTGAAAGACTTATAAACAGTTCAATCAATCTATCACGATTAGTCTAGCCGAGCTAAAACTGACATCGACTCTTTCTTTAAAACTATACATGCATCTCATAACTTAAATAATTTGAAAACCTGGCTAACACGAAGGTTAGACAAGCATTTAAGAAAAACTTACCTTCAGCGTCTGCTACAGTATAATTACGTTTCCTTTGAGTCCTTACGGTCTCTACAACACATAACCACATAACATACCATATTAGGTCATGATTGAACATACATAGTTCTTAAAGAATCTTACCCTACTTCTCAATCTAATCCCGTATTAGATTTGTTATTTATGGGTTCCGGCTTTCCGTCATTCTTTTACATCATTCTTACCAACTTCGTTCTCTTTTATAACTTAACTAGCTATAACCCGTGCCTGAAGGCACGGTGTAACCAAAAATTAAATTAAAATTTGAAAAATATTACATTATCTAAAGACACATATCACCACAACAATTAATACATACTCAATCATCAATACATATCCAACCACCAAAACATCGAGCTAGTTAACATCAAGAAATTTCGGCAAAATTTCTTTTAAAAATAAATATCCATAAAATTTTAAACCTGTCTACAAAACTTATAATCATCATTACATATCCAAACCACAAAAAAATTTATCATTTCATACCCAAAATCATCATAACCATGTATAATTAGTTAACTTTACAAAATACGGAACACAAAAAAATACATATATGAAGAAATTAATACATACTCAATCATCAACACATCCAACCACCAAAATATCAAGCTAGTCGCTACTAATTTCAAGAAATTTCAGCAGAGTTTCCTTTAAAAATAGATATCCAAAAAAATCTAAACATGTTTACAAAACTACAATCATCCATACATATCCAAACCATCATTCCATACCCAAAATCATCATAACCATGTATAATTAGCTAACTTTACAAAAGACGAAACACAATGAATACATACATGCAGAAAATAGAGAAACAACATGTTGAGTATAAGACCCTTTACTTTACAGCTTACACCATGTATCCTTCAATATATACCTGAAAATATTTGAAATTTAAAAATTATCGAAATATGTGAGTCAAAATTAAACAATTGTAAATCTGAAACATAATGAGAACACATATTTGTATGTAGGGGGAATGAGAGAGAGAGCTCTGTGTGTGTGGTAGAATAGATAGAGGGTTTGAAATTTGAATAAACTGGAATGAGAGAGAGAAAGCAGCTGACGTAAACTTGATGTGATATTTGTCTATTTTCTCTCTCCGCTCTGTTTTATATTATAGATATCCAACCACCAAAACATCGAGCTAGTTAACATCAAGAAATTTCGGCAAAATTTCTTTTAAAAATAAATATCCAGAAAATTCTAAACCTGTCTACAAAACTTACAATCATCATTACATATCCAAACCACAAAAAAAATTATCATTCCATACCCAAAATCATCATAACCATGTATAATTAGTTAACTTTACAAAATACGGAATACACAATCATCAACACATATCTAACCACCAAAACATCAAGCTAGTCGCTACTAATTTCAAAAAATTCGACAGAATTTCCTTTAAAAATAGATATCTAGACAAATATAAACATGTCTATAAAACTTACAATCATCCACACATATCCAAACCACCAAAAAAATCATCATTTCATACCCAAAATAATCATAACCATGCATAATTAGTTAAATTTACAAAATACGGAACACAAAAAAATACATATATGAAGAAATTAATACATACTCAATCATCAACACATCCAACCACCAAAATATCAAGCTAGTCGCTACTAATTTCAAGAAATTTCAGCAGAGTTTCCTTTAAAAATAGATATCCAAAAAAATCTAAACATGTTTACAAAACTACAATCATCCATACATATCCAAACCACCATAAAAACCATCATTCCATACCCAAAATCATCATAACCATGCATAATTAGCTAACTTTACAAAAGACGAAACACAATAAATACATACATGCAGAAAATAGAGAAACAACATGTTGAGTATAAGACCCTTTACTTTACAGCTTACACCATGTATCCTTCAAAATATACCTGAAAATATTTAAAATTTAAAAATTATCGAAATATGTGAGTCAAAATTAAACAATTGTAAATTTGAAACATAATGAGAACACATATTTGTATGTAGGGGGAATGAGAGAGAGAGCTCTGTGTGTGTGGTAGAATAGATAGAGGGTTTGAAATTTGAATAAACTGGAATGAGAGAGAGAGAGCAGCTGACGTAAACTTGATGTGACATTTGTCTATTTTCTCTCTCCGCTCTGTTTTATATTATAGATTGAAATTATTTCATTAATACAACTCGGTTCAAGTTAATTATCCTTCCTCAAGGCTTACTAACGTCCTTACGTTATTAATCTGAAACTCAATTGTCATTGGTTAAGTACACTTATTGTACATCGTTCTTGTTTACATTCCATTAACTTTCTTTAACTCTAAGTGATCATACTTGAGTTTTAAATATGACTTAACAATGTTTTATTAAGTCCCTTAGTTCGTTACTACTCAATTTCCCTTCATCTTCTACTTGAAACTATTCTTTCCTGTCTAGCTTTTAAGTCTGGCGCTGCAGCGCCGGCTATTGCACTTGGTGCCGCGCTGCGGCGTCACCTCTTGATACTCAAAATCCGGACTCGGCGCTGCAACACGAGTCTCTGTGTTATATGCCGCACTGCGGCGTGACTCTCCAAGGGCTGATGGCCACTTTGGCGCTACGGCGTGAGCTAATTTGCCTTGTGCTGGCGCTGCGGCGCCAGCACTGTTCACCAGAAAATTTTTAACAGTTAACTTTTATGTGAGATTCCCGGCCTCATAACTTCTTCGTTATAAGTCCGAATTGGCTCGTTCTAGAGCCCACAGTTCACAAATTACGCACTCTATGCGTTCATGCAAAAATTTTATTTATTCGTCCTCGTTTGCTAAAAATTCACCCATTAGTTTATTTTTACGAAAACGATAAACGTTCGTGAACGTTCAACGCTCGTTTCTTCGTTCTAAGCCGAAATCCGGCCATTTTTGAGTCCATAACTCTATAATGCCAAATAAGACTTGTCTCCATTGAAAACCAATGTTTCCAATCTCAATATCAAAATTCGACTTCCATTCCGTGAATTTAACGAATTCGACGATTATCGTCCAATCGTGTTAATTCCGACAAAACTTTGTTGCTTGAGATTTTTAAACCGTTTCAATTGGATTCAATCCATTATAGTAATATCTTGACATACATGATTCATTAACTCATAACATGATAAGTTATTACTTATTCTTGATAAATTTGTAACTTATGAAAATATAAATTATTTATATTTTCATTACTTATGACTTATGTCTTCTTTTCATATGACTTATTAATGAGTTAAGTCCTTTAATCATTATTCTTACATCTTATTAATCATACTAATCTTATTAATGTAAACATGTTACAAGTTTAACAAGTTCTTATACTTTCATTATAAGTTCATAACTTATTTACGAATGAATTTCTTATTCATGACTTATCCGGCTAAATTAGGACTTAAGCCCTTTGATTAATTATTCCAACCTCTTTTTAGCATGCTTGTTCTACCAATACCCCCTTCTATAACAATAGAAGAGAAAGAGAATCATGGTTCAAGGTTACTTACCCTTTGATAATTACTTGCTTAATCTTTAATCTCCTTCTTGATTCTTGAACTTCAAAGACTAGCTTCTTAGATTTTTCTCTCAACCAAATAAGCTATAAGTTGTTGGTGGAAAAATCTAATAATAGAAGTTAAGCTTCAAAGTGTTTATCCTCTCTAACGCTTAAGTTGTTTTGAAATGGATGAAAACTAACAACCAAATAATGAGCCATCTCCTCCTCTATTTATAGAATTTCTAAAGTGAGGGTAAAAGAGTCATTAGTCATCCCACCTCCTTAATAAACCTCCTTACTATTCCTAACTCAAGGCTTAAGAAAACTTGGCCATCAAACTTAATTCTTGCCCACCACACAAAGTTCTTACCCACCACTTCACCCATGGGTTGCCCCATGGATCGAACTTTACCCATAGAATCATTAAATGGGCCTTAGTCTTAATTTAATTAACTTATCTTTGGGCTTACATTATTAATTAGGTTAACTAACTTAAATTATACATTGGGCTTGTAATTAAATAAACACTTGGGCTTGTTCATTAACTTATATTGGACTTAACCATTCCCACATTTGGGCCTTATCAAATCCCATTGGACTTTATATATATTTCCTACATAATCCTACAAATTCAATACATTTGGCTTAAAGCCAGCCTTATAACGTATAATTTACGTATTAATCTCGTATTCTAACTCGTATACTTATTCAATACATACAACATACCATCATTCATACGTACTCGTATAATACCCCGTATCATACTCGTATTCATTACTTCGTATAATACCTATGTATTATACGATTATTGTTTAATTCATTAATCGCATTACATTTCCTTCTCGTAAATCATTTTCCTAAAACGTTAGGTTTTTAGTCCACATGCAAAATATTAGGTTTTCCATAACTGAAATATTATTGGATATTCCATCTCACATCGATATTCTATCGTTACGTATTTTTTGGATGTTCAAAAATAATTCCCGAGCAGAAATGCGTGAATAGTGTTTTTTGAAAAATTTCTCGAAAAGCTTTTATTTTCTTCTTGGAAATTCAAACACTTTAATTCTACCACGTAGCCAAAATCCTACGATGTTCTAACATTTCTAGGTCATATAATGACCTTCAATTAGCTTGCTCCATAAATAATCAATTAAATTCATTTAATCATTATAATTAAATAAAATTTTAATTCTTCTAAAAATTCAATTTTTTTCTCGGGCGTTACAACAACACACAAGTATACGTGGTCAACAAGTAATAAAGTGAAAATAGAGTATCGTTCCTATGAGGAATTGTTTAATAAAAATACCAAGTACCAACCCGTAACCAACTCAATCTTATTTAAACTAATGAATTTCAAATTATATAAATTAAACTACTATTAAATTCTACTAGTTAAATTAAGATTACGGAGATTTAAGATCACAACTTTACTTATTACTTCATTTAAGTTAACACACTTCTCATCAATTATTCTCTATCCCGAATTATTAATCAAGAACACTAAAGCAGATAAAACCATCTCTCGATGCATAGTATCCATACTCACTTAAATCCACAGATGATAAAATTAAGCAAAAAACCCTAATTAACTAATCCACTATATCTCTATGTGAATTATAATTAAAAAGGATTTAAAACACAAGTTCTCTATAATATTACATATGGTGTAAAGTCATATCTCTATCCTAAACACGAATCACGAATTCCATCTATGCAAAAATCACAAACACATGCTATCATGATAAGATCTAAATCAATACTTCATCTCTCGAGTTCATATAGATTATCACGGTAATTGTTAGTTAGGAAATTAAACAATTAAGTCCAAATCACAATAGACAATCCTCACAATAGAACATAATAATTGATAGCAAAATATATTAAAATAAACTACACAATAAGATTCATTGTAATCTCAAACAAAGAATTAGTTCATGATTATTGAATTAAAACTAAGAATCCACAATTAAATAATCATTAAAAGATAAAGATAGAAGAAGATAAGAAGATAGAAACTATTATCTGTAGATTTGAAGCTCCATCCTTGCTCCTACTTTGAATCTTCAATGGTCTCCAAGTTGCTTCAATCTCCAAATCTAATAAGAACTAGTATTTTGATCTAATTTACTCTAATATAATCTAATGGAATCCTTTCTCTAATCTAATATCTACTCTAATCCTTGTGATTCTCCTCCTTTTATAAGTCTCTTCATATGTCTTTTAAGTCCTCTTGGAAGTCCTTGAGTCAATCGGATCGAAACAAACCTTCCCAAACTCAAATTTGGACAAAATTCGTATTTTCTGGGCATACCCCCACCTCGGCGGGGGTCTAGGCTTGTAAAGGGCCCGTCCCGGCGGGGATTTTGTGAAGGAACATTTTTTGCTCTGACGTCCTTTGGGAAATCAGCCATAACTTTTGATCCTAGAAGAGTTACGAGGCCTGCCACCTATCAAATCAAAGATATCGACAAGTTATACAACTTTCATTCTTTGAGAGTTTAGAAATAATGGACGGATGAAGGTCGAAATTGGGCTGGAAGTGACTACTATGCAAATGGCCACCCAAAATAGTGACGTTCGACGTCCGTTGGTACAAATGTCATAACTCTTGCATCTGAACTCCGATTGGAGTGATTCAAGTTATTCCAGAAAGCTAAAAAGAAGCTCTATAATGTAATCCAAGTTTCAAGCCAAGAACATGAAATGAACATGAAAGCCTAAACGATGTCCAATTTGCTTTTCTTTACAATTTCATACCAATTCTTTGTGATTTCAGCTCCCAAGCATATAATCTACAAAATGAACACAAAATGCATGAAACATAACTAAGAAACATGAGATTAAGCAACTAATTCAAGTAACATATACCGAATAAGTAGGTATAAAACCTATTTATCAAATACCCCCAAACTTAAACATTTGTTTGTCCTCAAGAAAAAACACAAAACAACAATGCTATGCAATACAACTAATCTACATGCCTACGAATCCAATAGTAATAACATAAAAAAGTCTATTCAACCAGCCTTAGAGAAATCAAGTTAACATGATAATAAATCATATTAAAACCAATCAATAACTTCTTCAAGTCCAGCGGACTTGGCTCTCTTACAGTTCACTTAGAACTCTTCAAGTCCAGCAGACTTGTTACTCTTCTTCAGTTGATTGGTAGATGTTGAGTTCTTGATGGTTGCTACTCAGTTGCTGTTTAAGCACTTATTCGATAGAACTAAGTAGCTGAGTAAGCTTTGCTATTTCTCAGATCGTAGAGTTGAGCTTTGAGAGTTGTTCACGTTATTTGTTCAATGCTTGCTTATCTCTCTCTCATCTGCTTGATTTGTATAAATGTGATCTTGAAAAACTATCCGTTGGATCCATCCGTTGAAGCATTAAATGCGTTTGACCTTTCTGATCTTTGATGGAGACGTTTCTGCACATCTTCTGAATTGCATTCTGGCCCACTGACATAGTAGAGTGCTTTCTCACCTAACACCTGAAAAGGTGTTTTCCCTCTTACCCATGGTACTTTCCTTAGCTTCTTCAATACGCTTCTTTGTTGCATATTAAGGATATTTCTTATGACTTTGGGACTAGTGAGTACTGCAACATTTAGAATCCATTCCTCATATGGTTAAGTTTGTATCTACACAAATCATGAGGCTTGACATTTTTGGCACAAGACAGATGATACTCTACGATACAGATCATGGTACTCTACGATTCAGATCGTGGTGACTTGCCGCCTTGGTGCCTGGTATGATGATATCAGCTGAGAGCACTACAATTTCTCTTAAAGTATTTGCACACTACGATCTTTGCTTGCTTGAGTTGTAAACTCTACGTTTTCGAGAGCACACTACGATTGTTGACTTGTAAATTCCACATTTCTGAGAGCACACTACGATCATTGAGTTGGCTCGACAAACGTTGGGACCACTCTACGATTTCTGAAGAGGCCCTTCAAGGCAGGCACACTACGATCTTTGAAGCTCTACGTTTCTGCCTTGACTTCTGCAATGTTGATCAAATTTATACACTGCGATTTATTCGAAGCCTATCTATTACATCTCAAGATCAACCTAACAACTTTGATCTTTCTATCTATACATTCTATTACAGAATGATACATGTTAAGAGCTTAGATCAACCTAACAGATTTGATCTATCACTAATTCCTTGTATATATATTCATTGAAGGACTTTATAAATAATCATGAGCATATACATTAAAACATCAAATCATAATATGTATTCTCCCAACAATCTCCCCCTATTTGATGTTGACATAACCAAGGAGATTTGTTGTCATGATTATTAATGTCTATATGCATTTGCAGGAAATTTAAACATGACTTAATATTTCAGTGAGCGGCTGAAATTTCTAGAGAATAAACATAAATTTATTGATGATTGAAGAGTATTAAAATTTAGCTTTACATCAATAAGAATTTAAGCTTTTACTTATCTCTATTTCTTTGATCTTTTCCTTGGAGGATTGTCATACTCCTCAGCCCTTCTTTTCCTGCTAGCTTCATCCCTTTTGGCTAACTCTTCCAGCTCACTTGGACTTATCAAGGGGTTGTGATCATGCCTATTCATGAATGCAGGATCTCTAATTGGAATTCTTAGGCTTGTAGTGGTCACATTGCGAGAACTAGTGGTAGGCCCTTGACTCCTTAATGGCTGAGCCATTAAGACTTCCTGCTGATCAGATCGTTGAGTCTGTTGGTGGAATTGTCTTGCAAGAGGGCTTGTTAATGCTTGAGCATAAAATTGTCCTCTACCCCTTTCTTGGCTTCCTTGACCTCCTCTTCATCTGCCATGTCCTCCCTGGCCTCCTTGAACTCCTTTCCCTTTATTCTCCCCCTTTATGTCAGCATCAAGGGTTCGAATGTATGCAGAAAGTCGATTTACTCCTTGGAAAAGCTCGTTGAGTTGGCTTTATGTTTGAGCAATGTCATCTCGACTTTCCTTGATCAGGACATCAGATCTAGCTTCTTTGTTTCGGAGGGCAGTTAGAACAATGTCAGTCTGCTGTTCCTGATTTACATAAGCTTTCTGGAATTATTTTACTGAAGCTTTCAGGTTGATAATGTTCTCCAGTATAAGATTATTTTGTGTTTCTTGAGATTTTTTCATTTCAAGAACAGCCTCTCTTTGTTTGGTGGCTATCCGGAAGTGAATCTCATCTTTGTCCTTCATGCTTTGAAGAATTTCTTGGATAATTTCCTTAAGCTTCTTTGTAAGCTCAGCGTTCATAGTGCCAGAGAGATTATTTGTAGCAGTGATCATTTGATTCAGCCGGAGATGAATGAGGTCTGAGTGAGTTTCTAAGCTTTCTTCTGTGTTCTTGACCATGTTCTTGGATGCTTCCTTCAAGTCATCTTTCGTGGGTAGATTTGGGAGTGTATCACTGGGTTGAGGATTGTTTAATGGAGGGAATGGTTTCTGGGATTGATCTTTTAGGGAGTAGAGGGCAAGATCAAGATTAAAATATTCATTTGAGGAGGAAGATGGAATATCTGATGGAGGGGCCTGGGTCAGGATGTTTGTGTTTGGTGACTCTACGATTTGAGGTGAAGACTCTGCAATGGGGCTAGAGTCTGTGATTGTAGAGTTGATAATTTGAGGGAGCAATATGAAGTTGACTGCATTTGGTTCCTCAGTTATAGAATTTTAGGATTCTGCAACTGGAAATTGGTTTAGTGGATGAAGTATCACTTCCAACCATCGTGGGAATTCATAAAAATGGCTAAATGAGGATGATGGCAAGTGATTAACTTTGAAGAGCGTTAGGATAGACAGTACCTCAGGTTTATCCTTTGAGGAAGAGTTGTTGGTAAGTATCTTCTTGGCAAAGTTGAATCTTCATGGGAATCCATTTGCTAGTACTGAGATGGCTGGATACTCTTTGAAGCTCCAGAACATGTGATCCCAAGAGTTTAGGATTTGGGCTTGATGATATGGCATCATGGGTAGGTAAGAGAACATCTGATTGTAGAGATAACTTCTATACCCATCTTTTCCCACACCAGTGATCTCAAGGTCATCATCATCTTCCTCTTCTCTGTTCTCGTTGGAGGATTCCATTATCTCAATGGCCTCTTGATGATCTTGCACTGGTTCTTCTTCATTTCTGGCAGGGACCTCTACTTCTGCCATGGAGATGTCATGAGCCTCCCCCTCAACTTGATCATCTTCTTGTACGATCAATAGCTCCCCCTCAAGTGGAACATCTTCATGAGCTTCAGGCATCTCCCCCTCAGCGGGTGTATTCTCTATCATGAGAATCTCAAGGATCTCCCCCTCAGCTGGAGCACTGTCCTCTTGACTTGATTTGGACATTTCCTCTGTGGCAACCATGCTCTTGTCTTCCTTCTTGAGCACTTTTTCATTCTCAAGAATGTATTTCTTGACCAGCTTTCTCCTTTATTTTCTAGGCTGAGCCACAACCTCAGGACTTTCTTGAACCTTAGTTTTGTCCTGTTGGTCAGCCAATATGCTTGATGCAACCACTTCCTTGCCTGATATGCTTGGTCTAGTCTCTACGATCAGTAGAGACTCTACGATTGAGGAGATGGAAGGCCTTTTGGGTTTGTGGCTGATTTTATTTTTCTCCAGCAGCTGAGATATGGTGGCTCTATCTTCTTCATCCTCAGCCTGCTGTTGCTTTTTTCTCAGGATCCTTAGAGTCTCAATGTCAGAGGACTCTGCTGGTTTATCAGTTGTGGATCCTTAGGGTTCTTCTTCCATCATAGCCTTAATCTTCCTCTTACCCTTGCTTTCTCTGACAAGAACAGAGGGTTCTCCTTTGTTTGCTTCTTCTTCTTCTTCTTTTTTTTTGATTTCTTTGACAACAGACATGTTTCCTGGAAGGCCTGAGTCCTTCAGATCACCAGTTCTTTCACTGGACTCGGTCATCATTAGAACATACTCAGCTGGGTTCCTCTTCTAATTTTCAAACAATTTCTGGGTCATTCGTCTATTTGGGTTGATAGCTTCTCCTTCTTCATCCCCAATTTTATCACCCAGGGCTGACTGTAGAATGATACTTATGAATCACCCGTATAGCATCTTTTTTAGGGCTTTTTGACTTCTTTAAGTTGGTAATCCACTTTCCAATCCATTCAAGTAATAGGGCTCCATAGTTGAGTTGTATTCCATAACACATGGCAGTCATGAGCTTAAGTTGTACTTCATTCACAGAGTCATGACCTGAGTTCTTGTAATTTATACATTTCCCAACTATATCGGCTAGAAATTCATACCTCTATGGGAACTCCTTCTTCTTGTACCCTTTCACAGAGGGGAGTTTCTTGTGATGCATTATTTTAAGTCCCTCTTGGAAGTCTACGCTATCTATGACTGGATGCCCTTTATTTTTGAGACCTAGGACGAGGTTGATGTCTTTGATCTTCAGTCTGATTTCTACTTCCCTTACTCTCGTAGTGACGGTGTCGTTTTCAAACACACCATTCCTGTGGAATTCTTTCACTAACATGGGATAGATCAATGTGTATGTGCTCAAGGCTTCTTTGAGACCTGCCTTCTTCAGTAAGGCCAGAGTCTTGTAGAATTTAGGTTCAGCTATTTTGAACTCGTCAAAACAGAGTCTGTAGCCGGAGATTACACTGGAAGTCGCCATTAATTTTCTTGCTGGAAGTGAGATTTAACTGAGCTTTCTTCTGATTTAGGGTTTCTGCTTTGAGAGAGGATGAGAGAGAGATAATCTTTTGAACTTCTGATTTCAAAAATACGATTTCAATTTGTACTTGTAACTTTCCCCTCTCTTTTTTGCTTAGTGGGATAGGTGTCAACTTTTGCTTGGCTCTACGATTTTGACTGATAAGGATTGTACTGATTTGCCCTTGGCTCCTGCAGAGCGGAGGTGTCCTTAGGGAAGACTACGATCGTTGAGGTAGTTTTATGATCATTGAGTCTGTCCAGCATTCATCGTGTCTGAGCTACGATCGTTGAGTCTGTCCAGCATTCGTCGTGTCTGAGCTTTGATCATCGTGTCTGTCCAGCATTCATCGTGTCTGAGCTACGATCATCGAGTCTGTCCAGCATTCGTCGTGTCTGATCTACGATTGTCGAGTCTGATCGGATCCTTGTGATGAGTTTTTGACAAAGCACCTTTTAAGGTAACTTAGGAAGGGCCAACCTGTTGGAGTGAGTCAAGGGTTAGGTTTGTTCCTGAGGAGGGATTGCTGTATTTTGAAGCTTATCATCACATGATGCATTCTTGCTTTGTTGATGGGGCTTTTATCATCACTGAGTCCGTACTACGATGGTTGAGTCATTGCTACGATCGTTGAGGTAGTTTTGTCTCTTCAACTCTACGATCGTGGACTTCCCTTGATCATGTCTATGATTTTGAGTTTAGCCTTTGTAGCTGTCTTGGTTAGCACAATCTAGAGCATATATTTTATGGTTGTAGATTTAGCATGCCTAGCTCACTTATTAACTTATTAAATCTGGATTCATCTAGAGGTTTTGTAAAAACATCAGCAAGTTAATTTTCAGTAGGGATATATTGTAAAGATATAGTTCCATTTTGCACATGATTCCTAATGAAGTGATACCTTATTTCTATATGCTTAGTCCTAGAATGCATAACATGATTATGACTTATTGCTATGGCACTTGTGTTATCACAGTGAATAAGAATAGATTTGAAATCAAACCCTTAGTCAGCTAGCTGATTTTTCATCCATAGGATCTGAGCACAGCAGCTGCCAGCAGCAATGTATTCAGCTTCTGCAGTTGAAGTATATACTGAGTTTTACTTTTTGCTAAACCAGGACACAAGTCTGTTTCCTAGCAATTGACAGGTGCCACTGGTACTCTTTCTATCTATTTTGTATCCTGTAAAATCAGCATCTGTGTATCCTGTTAGTTCAAATGAGGATTCGTTGGGGTACCAAAGCCCCAAGTATGGTGTACCCTTGAGATACCTGAAGATCCTCTTTACAGCAGATAAATGTGACTCTTTAGGGTTAGCCTAAAATCTAGCACATATGCATGTTGCAAACATTATGTCTGGTCTACTGGCAGTTAGATATAAAAGAGAACCTATCATACCTCTGTATTGAGTTATATCAATACTTTTACCTTTTTCATCTTTGTCAAGCTTGGTTGCAGGAGCAATTGGTGTTTTCCTGGGAGAGGCTGATTCCATGCTATACTTCTTGAGTAAGTCTTTGATGTACTTGGCTTGGTTTATGAAAATTCCTTCATCAGTTTGCTTTACTTGCAGTCCAAGGAAGAAATTCAGCTCACCCATCATGCTCATTTCAAACTTACTCTGCATCAGCTTAGAGAATCTCTTGCATAACTTTTCGTCAGTAGAACCAAAAATAATATCATTAACATATATTTGAACTAATAAGACTTTGTCTTTATGCTTTCTAAGAAATAGTGTGGTATCTACTCTACCTCTAGTGAACCCATTTTCAATTAAGAAGTTAGTTAGTGTTTCATACCATGCTCTAGGTGCTTGTTTAAGTCCATATAAGGCTTTGTCTAATCTATAAACATAATTGGAAAGAGATGGATTGATGAAACCTGGAGGTTGCTCTACATAGACTTCTTCTTGGAGTTCTCCATTTAGGAATGCACTTTTAACATCCATCTCAAAGACTTTGAACTTCATGTGACCAGCAAAGGCAAGAAAGATTCTGATGGCTTCTAGTCTGGCAATAGGTGCAAATGTCTCATCACAGTCAATGCCTTCTTCTTGAGAGTAGCCATTTTCCACTAATCTTGCCTTATTCCTGGTTATAACTCCATCTTCATCCATTTTATTTCTGAAGACCCACTTGGTTCCAATGACAGGATAACTCTTTGGTCTTGGTACTAATCTCCATACTTTACTTCATTCAAATTGGTTGAGTTCTTTCTGAATGGCTTCTATCCAACTGGAGTCTTCCATAGCATCCTCTATCTTCTTTGGTTCTATTTGTGACAGGAAGCTTAGATAAAAGTATTCATTTTGGGTGGCAGCTCTTGTTTTGACTCTAGCACTCGGATCTCCAATGATTAGATCCTTAGTGTGATCTCTGGCCCATCTGTTACCAGTTGGGACATCTGTCCTAATGCCTTCTTATCTTAAGTCTTCAAGATCTATTTCTTCTTCTTGGTGTGGAGGTTCGTTTTCTTGCATAGACTTCTCTACGATCTCATTTTCTTGCTCAATGATTTCACTATCTGGCACTACGATCGTAGTGTTGAGCTCGACGATTTCATTCGTAGTGTCTGCACTATCTGTCGTAGTGTCTTGAAGCACTGTGTTGTCTAAGTCTGTTTCATCAAAGATGATGTGAATTGAGACTTCAACACTCAGTGTCTTCTTGTTGAACACTCTGTAAGCCTTATTGTCTATGACATATCCAAGAAAGATTCCTTCGTCTGACTTGGGCTAAAATTTTGTCAGGTACTACTTTCCATTGTTGAGAATGTAGCATGCACAACCGAAAACATAAAAGTAGCTGACACTTGGTTTTTTTCCTTTCCACAGTTCGTAGGGCGTATTCTTGACCGTAGAGTGTATCAGTGATCTTTTTTGCTTGTAGCATGTAGTATTGATAGCTTCTGCCCAGAAGTATTCAGGCAGATAAGCTGCTGCTAGTAGAGTTCTTCCAGCCATTATCAAGGTTCTGTTCTTTCTTTTAGCTACTCCATTTTGTTGAGGAGTTTGTGGAGCTGAGAAGTTATGATTGATGCCATTGTCTGTGCAGAACTGGTCCATTTCTGAGAAGATGAATTCTCTTCCATGATCACTCCTTATGGCCTTGATTTTCTCTCATTTCTCATTTATCACCAGTCTGAACATCTTGATTAATTGGGAGCTCGTTTCATCTTTTGAAGTTAGGAAGAATACCCATGTAAATATAGTGTAATCGTCGACTATAACTAGAGAGTATCTTTTTCCTCCAAGACTAGTTGTTGGAATTGGCCCAAATAGATCCATGTGGAGCAACTGCAGGGGCTTGTCAATAGAGTTGGCAGTTTTGCTCTTAAATGAGCTTCTGGTTTGTTTTCCAAGCTGACAGGCATTGTATGGCCTTTCATTTACAAAGTTGAACTTAGGTAGGCC